>CAUYLG010025007.1:0-47000 GCA_963573385.1 Cacajao melanocephalus | reverse complement strand
TTTAAGTCTGCTGCAGCAGGACTCATAAACCCCTTCTTATTTCCCAGGTGTTCTGTCCCAGGGAGTTAGGGTTTTATTTATGAGTTTCCATTGTGCTGCTGTCTTTTTTTTTCAGGGCTGCCCTGCCCAACTAGGAGGCAGCCTAGTCACTGTCTGCCTGCCTAGGCTTTACTGGGCTGCTGTGGGCTCCGCCCAGCTGCCGTGTGAACTTCCTAGCAGTCCTGTTTATATGGGTGTAGTTAGAACTGCCTCGGCAGTGGCGGTTCGCCTCTGTAATGGCGGACTCTCTGTCGATCATTTTAAAAGTAACTTATAATAATAATTACTTGAACTCACCACCCAATATTAATTAGTGTTAATATTTTGTTTTATATCCATCTTGTCCTTTTTTCTTCTTCTGTAGTTTTTTTCCATTCAAAAGTAGGATCATTTAAAAATTTGAAAAGAAATTGTCTTGATACTACTTAATTTTACCTAATTCACTTCTTTTTAAAAATAGCAAAACCATTTTATTCTTGATTTGATCATATAATTAGTACAATCTCATGTAAGATGCAAACAATGTATACTCATATTTCTCTTAATATTGAAACTGGTGCTACGTAGGGAAGTACAAATGAAACCATGATGAGATATCACCTCCAACATGTTAGGATGGCCATTATAAAAAAGACTGAGATAATAAGAATTGGCCAGGATATGGAGAAAAGGGAACCCTTATCCACTGTTGGTGGGAATGTAAATTGGTATGAAGCAGTTATGGAGGCCGGGCACAGTGGTTCATGCTTGTAATCCCAGCACTTTGGGAGGCCAAGGTGGGTGGATCACCTGAGGTTGGGGGTTTGAGACCAGCCTACCCAACATGGAGAAACCCCATCTCTACTAAAAATACAAAGTTAGCCGGGCATGGTGGCACGTGCCTGTAATCCCAGCTACTTGGGAGGCTGTGGCAGGAGAATTGCTTGAACCCGGAAGGCAGATTGTGGTGAGCCGAGATTGCAACATTGCGCTCCAGCCTGGGCAACGAGCGTGAAACTCTATCTAAAAAAAAAAAAAAAAAAAAAAGAAAGAAAGAAAAGCAGTTATGGAAAGCAATATGGAAATTCCTTAGAATATTAAAAATAGAACTACTCTATAACCCAGCAATCCCTTTTCTGGTATATACCCAAAGGAAATGAAATCAGCACCTTGGGAAGATATCTCTAGTCCCACATTCCTTGTGGGATTATTCCCAATAGACAAGATATGGAAACCATTTAATATGTGTCTGTTGCCGATGAATAAAGAAATTGGGGCATATATGTACAGTGGAATATTATTCAGCCATAAAAAAGGTGATCCTTCCATTTCTGACAACATAGATGAACCTGGAAGGCATGGTGCTCAGTGAAATAAACTAGAGAAAGAAAAGAAAACTATTGCAAGATCTCACTTATATATGGAATCTGAAATAAAGCCAAATACATAAGAACAGAGTGGCCCAGTGGTTATCAGGGGCAGTGTAAGTGGGAGATACAGGTCAAAGGGTACAAAGTTGCAGTTACATAGGATGAATAAAACCAGAGATCTCATATGTAGCATGATGACTCTGGCTAATATTATTGTATTGGGAAATGTGCTGAGAGTAGATTTCAAGTGCTCTTACAGACACACACACACACACACACACACACACACACACACAGCTATGTGAGGAGATATATTAGTTCTGACTGTAGTAAGCATTTCACTGTGTATGTGTACACACAGTGAGGGTAATCCCAGGCCTTTGTCCTCAGCTCATTTCTAACTGGACTGTAGGCTTCTCAAGAGCAGCCAGGATGTCACCTTTTCATCACACAGCACCAGCTGAGGACCCGGTTCCTTAGTTTATTTGAACAAACGCGTGTGGCAGAAAATTTGTTATTGGTGTTGGACTGTGAATAAACTTTGTTTTATGTTTATCATGGTTAAACCTCCATCTGAAGTAAACAGCTATGTTAATTACTGCATCAAACGTTGGTACATCTTTCCCCAAATGGGATTATTTATTAGTTCAGGATAAACTGTTTCTGAAGTTTTCAGTACACTTGATTGTTATACTTCTTCTAGATCGGGCTTGAATGTTGTTATTACTCAGGAATCTGGTTGAATGTTTGATTGTATAGCTCTGCCTTTGACATATGTAATTAAATGAGTCTGCATTTAATGTGTTCCTTGAGGCAGCCAGGTGTATTTACCTCAGAACTGTTGAAGGCTTGCCATGTCTCTAGGACTCATTGATACCTTCAAGGCATCTCTTCAGGTACGGTTTTCGTTTACTGTGGATTCTTGTTTTCTTTCAAAAGTTTTTCAGCTGTTAGAGATTTAGCAGCTCAGTCTCTTTGAATGGTTTAATGTGTTACTATAGAAAATTACTTTGAAATACAATTTGACTTTTCAAGAGAGTTTGGATTCTGAAGGCCCACAGCGTATAGGCTGAAACAGTGGTTCTCAAATGTAGCATGCATTCACTGGATCTGGGACGGGATCCAGCAGTTGGCATTTCTAACAAATTCCCCATTAATGCTGGTGCTGTTAGTGTGGGGACCAGACTTTGAAATCTACTGGGCTAAAGTGTGGAAGACAACTAAAAGTAATAATATGGAGGGGAAATGGGGCCCAGTGTGTTTGGGAACAGGTTCCTTTTGTGCTCTTGGAAGATAATAAAGCAGTAAAGAAAAACTGGTTTTGGAACCTGAAAAGAAGGAAAATAGACGTCAACTTTTGAAAATATTATATGATAGTTGCAGTGGTCCTTAAAATTAAGATAGGAAAGAGATTTGGAAATAATTCAATTTTAAAAAGTCGATTTTACCTTTTTTATTATAGGAGTAATGCATGTTCATAATGGAAAGTGTCATAAATACAGAAACATTTCTATTCTAAAAGAGGAAAAATTTCCCCCAAGTGTCTTCTTTTTGGCAGTGTCCATTCAGTATCTCTTTTATGTGTAAGACTTTTGTTTTTGTTTTGCCATGAAATAAAGTTTTTATCATCCAAGTAGTGTATGCTCATTATATCATTAGATGTAATTCTGTTGCATCTTTTTTAGGCATAGAATATCATACTCTGGAAAACATATTTGTACCGAATGCTTTTCAACCACCGGCTACTCCCATTTCTCATTTCTCCACTAGAACAAATTTCCTTAAGTGGATTATGTAGGTCAAAGAGCATGTAGAAGTCTTGATATGTATTACCGGATCTCCAGGAAGGGCATAGAGATGTCTGTTTCCGCTAATAGCTCCATGCCTCTACCCAGACCCCAAGTCTATGCTCATTACCAGTTTAGTAATTGCCAGCCTGATAGGTGAAAATGTATCTTTTCATTTACTTCTTTTACTGATAAGACGCTTAGCACTTTTTTTCATGTGTCAGTTGTTCTTTTGAATTTCTGCTCTTGTCACATTTTCTTTTGGGGTTAATCTTTTTTTCTTGATTTATATGAACTCTTCATACTTAGGGACATTAATTCCTTATATCATATGCTTCAGATATTTGTTTCCAAATTTTCATTTGCTTTTAAAAGTAACTTGTGGAATTTTTTTTCTTTCATAGAAGTGTTTAAGTGTTTCATAGAAGTGCCATCCATTATGATTTTCCATTTTTAAGGATTTCTGCTCATGGTGTCAAATGAGAACATCCTCTGTCACTTCAATATTTTACAAATGTTAACCTGCATTTTCTTCTACCACACTTTTTCCTTTTTAAAAAATGTTTTTAAAGATGGAGTCTTGCTAATTTGCCCAGGCTTGTCTTCAACTCCTGGACTCAAGCAAACCACCTACCTCAGCCTCCCAAAGTGCTGGGATTATAGGCGTGAGGCACTATGCCTGGCCTCTGCCACTGTCATGATTTCATTTGTTCATTAGGGTCTTTAAACCATCTGTAGTTTGTTTTGATGCAGGGAAATAAATTTATTTTTGTATGGCCAAATGTAATTTACGTTTTAAAATATTTAATTACTTTGGTTGCACTGTGCAAACATTAGGCAAATTTAGGTATTAAGTTGGAAAAAGCCACTAAGTGTCACACTGTTATAAGGAGCACTGGGAATTCTGAGAGGGCTTAAAGAGTGTGCATGGAAGTGGAGGTTGCTAGAGGGGAGAGCTGAGCAAGTGTGTGGATATTTCCAGCTCCAACTTCTCCCAAGAACTGCAGGCTTAGATGGGCAGCTGTCTAGTAGGTAGGTCTTCTTGGGCATCTAATCATAAGCTGTTCAAAATTGATACAGCCAAAGCAGAATTCTTTGTTGTTGTTGTTGTTTTTAGGCAGAGTCTCACTTATCACCCAGGCTGGAGTACAGTGGCTCACTGCAACCCTCACCTCCTTGGTTCAAGGGATTCTCTTGCCTCAGCCTCCCGAGTAGCTAGGATTACGGTTGTATGCCACCACGTCCAGCTAATTTTTGTATTTTTAGTAGAGACAAGGTTTTTTCATGTTGGCCAGGCTGCTCTCAAACTCCTGGTGTCAAGTGATGCATTCGTGTTGGCCTCCCAAAGTGCTGGGATTACAGGCTTGAGCCACCAGCCCAAAGCAGAATTCTTGATGCTGTCCCCACCCTAATGTGCACACCCTAGTCCTTTCTCATCTTAGTGAATGGTGCTGTCAAACACCCAGTTAGGCAGGCCAGAAACTTCAAAGCTATCTTTGATTCTACTCTGTTCCACCACCTTGTATCTCTCCATCGTGAAGTCTTGTAGACTTTCTGTCTAAAATGTATCCTGAGTCCTACCACTCCTGATCATTTCCACTGTGAAAACATTAGTCTAGGCCACCACTGTCTCTCACGTAGGTGTCTATTGTGGTCTCCTGGACGTTTTCTTGGTACACTTTGTCTTTCCCTATAATCTGTTTCACACAGTAGCTTCTACAGTGTAAATAAGATCATGTTATTCCCTTGATTAAAACCTTTCAAAGACTTCTCATTATTCTTAAAACCAAATCCAAGCCTTACTATAAAAGATCCATTTGTCTAGCCTCTGTGCTTCTCTGGTTTCTTCCTTCTGCACTCCTCTTGTCTACTTTGCCAGATTTGCCTCTTTGTGTCCCTTGGACAGGTTCTTTTCTTTCTTTAGGTCTTTATATTGGCTAAACCTCTTCTAGAACTAACCAGAAACTACCTCTGATGTCTTCTCAGAGAGGCTTTCCTTGACTACCTCGAGGCACATGAAGAATCCCCAAACCTCCACTCTAGTCACCATCTATCTTGTTACCCTTGATTATTTTCTTTAGAGTGGGGTTCTGTATGTGAAATGATCATCTTTATTTGTTTACTAATTTATTAGCTGTCTTCCCGTTTGAGAATGTAAGCTCCCAGAGGACATTCTCTTCACTTCTGAATCCCTAGCACTTCGCCCCATGCTTGACTTATGTCATTTGGTGGTAGGTAACAGGTGACCATTTGTGCAACTGCTCCCACCCCACGGCCTCCATTCATACTTTATTCACAGAAGTTCAGCTTTTATATCTTGAGTTTTGGTGAGAGGTTTTGTTTACAGAAAGTTTTCTTAGTTGACAAAAGTCTGAAAATGATTTTCTTAGAAGATAAGGATTTATTCTAAGGATATGTGAGGAAACAAAGTTTTTGTCTTTTTTTTTTTTTGAGTCCGAGTCTCCCTCTGTCATCCCGACTGGAATGCAGTGGCGCAATCACTGCAACCTCTGCCTCCGGGATTCAAGTGATTCTCCTGTTTCAGCCGCCCAAGTAGCTGGGATTACAGGCCTGTGCCACCACACCCAGCTAATACCTGTATTTTTAGTAGAGAAAGGATTTCACGGAAGCAAAGATTTTAATTTGACATTTCTGTCAGAGTGTTCCATCTATTTTGTAATGTATTGGTGATATGGTTCCTGATTTTTAACCTGAAGGAATAAGCATGAATATAGCATAGCATAATGATTTTTAACAGTTCCCGCCCAAGAGTACCTTTTCTTTACATGTTGAATTGCATACCATAGATTGTTTTATCCTATAATTAGAAAGATTATGAGATTACATCATCTTATATTTACCCTTCTTGAAGAGTGCTTCCTGAATCACACACCAAAGCATTTGTATAACCTTATGTAAATATTTATGTTTTAGGTGTGTTATTCCCCTTTATATGTGTGTGTGTGTGTCTGTGTGTGTGTGTGTCTGTGTGCATATACGTGTATATATACACACACACACACACACAGCATTTGTGTTCTCTTATTCCCTGTGACACTGTAAACACTCCAGTTGATGTCATGTCTGTGCTTCCATTGCAACTCTTCACTGCATGGGTACTCTGATGTGTACAGCTTGCTGCTCCCCAGATATTCGTTGACTTTGTGACATCTGTTCTAGGACGGTTTCAGTATTTTAGTTTTGGCTACTCATTTAATTAGAAACGCATTTCAGTTGTGGGAGGCCAAGGTGGGCGAATCACGAGGTCAGAGTACAAGACCATCCTGGCCTACGTGGTGAAACCCCATCTCTACTAAAAGGAAAAATTAGCTGGGTATGGTGGCTGGCATCTGTAATCCAGGCTACTTGGGAGGCTGAGGCATGAGAATCACTTGAACCTGGGAGGCAGAGGTTGCAGTGAGCCAAGATCGTGCCACTGCACTTCAGCTCAGGCGACAGTACGAGACTCCATGTCAAAAAAAAAAAAAAAAAAAAAAAAAAGAAACACGTCTCAGTTGTATTTTAAGTTATTGCTTTCTACATGTTAACTAGTAAATACCAAGAGATTGCCTTTAGTTTTTGCTTGTGTATTTTCAGGTTATGTTACTGGGAGTACAAAGTTTTAAAACCATTGCTTTCATTGTGATTTATATGTTTTATGAAAATAAAATTTATTTTTTATCATATTTACAGTTTTTGCCTTGAAATGCTTATTAAATTTGGCAGTCCTTCCTTTTTTATGTGTTTTGATCCTTACTCATCCTTTATCTTTTAATTTTAGGTGCATTTCCAGTTAGCTTGGCCTGGTCCCTTTTTCATAACACCTTATTCCTGTATAATAGATATAACGTTCTTTTGCATTTTATTGTTTCTAAAGCAAATATCTTCTAATTAAGAAAAATAACTTCTGGCTGGGCACAGTGGTTCATGCCTGTAATCCCAGCACTTTGGGAGGCTGAAGTGGTGGGGGGGATCACGAGGTCAGGAGATCAAGACCATCCTGGCCAATATGGTGGGTGGCCAACATGGTGGAGCCCTGTCTCTACTAAAATACAAAAAATTAGCCTGGCGTGGTGGTGAGCGCCTGTAATCTGAGCTACTCGGAAGGCTGTTTCTAGTTAATTTATTTCAAAGGGAAGCAGTGGGTTTTATTCCTCTGGACATTTGTTGTCTTGTGCCCTGTGGAATATTTTCTTTTTGTTTTTGTTCTTTTCTTTCTCTAAGGATAGTGCTTAGGAACATTTTCATTGGTGTCATATTTTCTTTTTCTTTCTTTTTTTTTTTTTTTTGAGGCAGGGTCTCACTCTGTTGCCCAGGCTGGAGTGTAGTGGTATAATCTTGGCTCACTGCAACCTCTGCCTGCTGAGTTCAAGTAATTCTCATGCCTTAGCCTCTCGAGTAGCTGGGACTATAGGCATACACCACTACAGCTGGCTAATTTTTGTATTTTTATAGAGACAGGGTTTCACTATGTTGGCCAGGCTGGTCTTGAACTCCTGACCTAAAGTGATCCGCCCGCCTTAGCCTCCCAAAGTGCAGGGATTGCAGGTGTGAGCTGCTGCACCTGGCCTGGTGCCATATTTTCTGCGCTTGCTTTATGGAAGTTTCTGAATGTCTCAAGTTCAGCAAGGTCCTGCCTAGACTTTTGGGGAAAAAACAGAAAAGCAATCAGTAGATTAATGACTGCATGGTTTGGGGACCAAATTATTCTCCTCTACCACTTATAACATTAAGTTGTAAACTAGAGTGGGCACAGCTAGAAAGGAGATTAATTATTTGTACCCTTGGTCACAGGTTATTTAATGTTCTGTAATGTATCAAAATTTAGTCAGGGGTATATGAATTAATCAGGCTTTGCTAAATTACATTGCAGTAACAGTTTCCAAATCTCAGTAGTTTACAACAACAAAAGTTTGTTTCTCACGTTAAGGATGCTTGTGGGCTTCATGCCATGGTAGAACCTCAAAAGTGGCATGTGCCATTTCTTCCCAGACTTCATTGGCCAAAAGCGAGTCACATGGTCATGCAGTGCCTCAGTGAGCAAAACAATATTTCCCCTCAGGGATGGGCAGATAGGAAAGGGTCTGATAAGGAAGGGCAGCAAATATTTGGATAATAGTGCTATGTGTTTGGATGCAGTGATATTTAAAAAGGTTTCCCAGGTTTGTTTGAGGGTTATTGAAGCTGAGAGGTTGGGGCAGGCAGGGAGCTCTGCAGCCTGCAGCCTATGCTATCAAGCATTATGAGAATGAGAGTTTACTAGTTATGTCTTATCCGGCATCTCTGCAGACAGTGGATCTAATGCATGGTAGCTGCTTATTAATAAATGTTTGTTGAATTAGTGAACAAAGATTTCTAACAATAGCAAGAAAGTAAATGGATTCTGAGGCAGGAGAATCCCTTGAACCTGGGAGGCAGAGGTTGCAGTGAGCTGAGATTATGCCATTGCACTCCAGCCTGGATGACAGAGTGAGACTCTGTCTCAAAAAAAAAAAAAGAAAGTAAACAGATTCTTTTCATGATATTCTGTGCCTTTGCTTAGCTTGGAATCAGTTTTATAGAGTAGTACCTATAATAGCACCTTTTATATTTAAAATGAAAACTGCTTTCTTGGGGGTCATTTCACCATACCAAAAGATCATGTGCTTTAAAAAAAACTAATTACAGGGAAAAATATAAAATATGCATTAAATACAAGCAAGTAGAGGTTGTATTCTATTTGGCTACACAGGACAACTACTGGTGTTTTATTATATATCCTCCTATATAATTTCTTCCTTTTTTTTTTTTTTTTTGAGATGGAGTTTCACTGTGTTGCCCAGGCTGGAGTGCTGTGGTACGATCTCAGCTCACTGTGACCTCTGCCTCCTGGGTTCAAGAGATGCTCATGCGTCAGCCTCTCAAGTAGCTGGAATTACAAATGCCCACCACCACTCCTGGCTAACTTTTGTATTTTTAGTCGAGATAGGGTTTTGCCATGTTGGCCAGGCTGATCTTGAACTCCTGACCAAGATGATCCGCTCACCTTGGCCTCCCAAAGTGCCAGGATTACAGGCTTGAGCCACTGTGCCTGGCCCCCCTTTTTTTTTAATAGTGTCTGAACATTGTTTATGTTTATTGTCACACTAGGATCACTTACTTTGTACTTTAAGTTGTATCTATTGCTTAACTTGTAATGTTGCCAATCAATAATATGTAAAAGTCATACATGAAATAGACAAGTATTTATAAGATTAATTTTAACTTAACCCTTGTTTTCTTTTCCTCTTCTCGAATTTCCTCCTCCAAATATATGAACTATTCACTTAACCGAAAAGTTACACTCTCTTTCTCTTTCCTCTCAACATGGCAAGAGTGAAAGGGAACAGAATGATGAAAGGTAGACAGCTGGCCTGAGATAATAAGGTGCCTTGGAGATTCTCAGACTGGATAATCAGCTCCTGGGAAATCAGGCTCTGACTTTTTTTTTCCCCGTTTCTTTTATTCAGAGATAATCTTCTTGTATTTTGGGATTTGCAGTCATTTGAATGATCTAAAAGTCAAGAGCTTGATAATAAGTTGATTTTCGTCCTACTATCTTTTTGTGACTGATTAGATAAGCTTAATGTGAGTCATCCAGGAACCAAGCCCCTGCTTGAACCTGTCCATTGAGGGCCCTGTTTATCAAAGGTTGAAGCATTTTTTAGCTAGCAGCTGATCTTGTGTAAGCAAGCCATTGTACAAGTTCCTCATGCTTTGTTGTTTGGCGTCATTAATCATCTTTTCTCCAAGCTGTGGAAACATGGCTGTCTTAAGTTATCTGGCTCTTCACAGTGCTGGAAATCCACCCTGCTGAGGTGAATGTGTGACATATTTGTTATTCTCAGTATAGACCTGAGAACTGGTTTGTCTCCTGCAATGAACAGATTAAATTCCTTATAAATATGTTACTAAAAGATACCTTTTGTGTCCATTTTACAGAGATCTGATCAGGATATAGATGACATGATTATTTATTAAACTCTTTTGAATAACTCTTGTACTTAATGCAATTTCCAAATATTTGAAATACTAAATATAGACTCAGAGAGCTCAGTGACTGGTTTTTATTTGCATTTTGATGAATTTCTCTATTTTAATATTTGTAGTTGCTATCTGTTTTAGAAATATCCACTCTGCCAAGCAGGTTAGGAATGTGTACAAGAATGAGAGCTTAAATAATGTGCCTGTTTGCTATTGAAGCAGATACCCCTAAGTAAAGCTACCAGTAAAAGAGAAGAAAGGGGAAAAAAGGAAGAGAATGAACCCACCATGTAACATCTGTTAGAGATTCATTTGAACCCTGTGAGTTAGTCTTTGTTTCCCATGCTATGTTTTAATTCTTTCTCTTCCATTAAAGCATTTTGGTTAGTTCTGTATAAGTAGAATGCTGATAACTTCTTAAAGAAATGTGATTCAGTAATAGCTTTGTTTCCATATGACTACTTGTCTAATCTGCCATGCATCTGCTTTAAGGAAGGTGTCCATTAAGGTCAACTCACAGGTCAGACATTAATCTTAATTGTCAAATGTCTGAACTCATTGCTGGAGAATAAACTGATCTTGATGGTACTCATGTGAGTACCAATTCACACTAAAAGACAGTCAAGGGGTTGGTTTCTTTTGCATTGTAATTCTTAGCAGGATCCAAAGAATAAAATTTTTAAAATGTGGAATAGCATGATTTATGAGGACATTTATTATGGTTAAGGCAATATGTTTAAAAGTTAATTTAGTTTAATCTAAGGTTAGCTTGTAGAAACTGATATAAAAATTAGTTAAAAATTTGTTAAGCTTTACTTAAAGCCCATATTTTGGGGATAGAAACAGATTTTCTAGGGTACTTATAATTTCCTTTAATTATCTCAGAAAGAGGGTCTGTTATTAGGATGAAGGATAAAATGATCAGTCATTCTTTTAAATCAGGTTTAATTCTCATGACGTGTAAAAGAGAAAACATATTAATCTAGAGTCAGGTAATTTCCTAATTTAGCTTCTTCCCCTTGTGTGAACAACAGAACTGAAGAGAATAGTAATTGTTTTATAACTTTAAAGAATTTAAGAGATTAAATTGCTGTATTATAGTCCTTGTGAATTCTTTTTAAGTAACTCTCAAAGAAATTGGCAAGCAAAGGGGGATTTACTTTCTAAAACTAGCTTTGTTTTCTTTCTCTCTAACCTTTTATTCTGAAAAATTTCAACATCTAAAAATTCCAGCATCTACAAGAGAAAGGAGAGTAATATCCATTACCCAGCTACTGTAACTGTTAACTCTCAGCTAATCTTGTTTCCATCCCGCTACCCTCCACTCCAGATTATTTTGAAGTAAATTCTAGACATCACTTCCTTTTATTAAGCAAGTTACTTTTTGATAATGACAGTAGAAGCCATTTACTCTTGGCACAGGTGCTAAGGGCTGAATAAAATTTTAAGGAGACAGTGTCTGCATTGAAGAGTGTGTTTTAAGAAAGGAGTTTATGTTTTCACTAGATACTCAGTGTTTAGGGAATCAGAGACTTCAAGCTTCCCTTGTCTTTTTAATTAGGGACGTATTTGCAACTTCTTATCTGTTTGGAAATTCCTGTAGCAAGTTCAGGTTTAGTCATTATGTACTGCTTTGGTGGTGCCTTTTCTAAATAGTATTGAAGAGAAGAAAGAATTATTTTACCAAGAGTTAGCTTTGAAAGGCGTTAGATGTGTTGGGTATATTTAGGAAGTACCCCTTTAATGCTGTAATAATAAACCAACTTTTAAAACTACCTCATAATAGCTCTTAAAATCACTTAGAGGTGATCCTTTTTCCTAGCTGTCTGTGGGACAAATTAATTCCTTTTTGAGTCTTAAAAAAAAGAAGAAGAAAATTTTTAAGGAAATTTAAGAATTTTTTTCCCTAGTACTCAAGATCTGCAAGTATTGGTTGACTCATTCTTTGTTGTTAAACCTCTTAGTTTCTCAGACCAGTATGTTTTTTTGTATACTTTGACCTTGCACTTTAAACTGAATTCCTTTTGTCCTTTGAGGGAGGCATAACGCTGTCAGTTCTTGTTGGTGAGTGTGGGAAATTGAGTTTTCATTCTTCCTATAATTTCTACATTTCAAGTGGTTTTAATGATAATCATAATAACTGTTTCTCAATTTTACTTCTAAAAAAAGTAAATTCATCAGACTGAATTGAATACTTGCTTGCCTTCTAAAGCTAAAGCCAATTTTGCCGTACTCGTTTATGCATTCTTTAGAGTTTAGTTCTTAAACATAGAAAACTGGGGGTTTCACGTGCATGTTTTGTTTTATTACAACTTGGAAGGTAAATTGATGACGGGTCTATGGTATGCTTGAAAGTGCTGGACTGAGCTAGATCAGGAATGTCATTAGCAGTGAATGGGAAATATGTGTCTACTGTTTTTCAGTAGCTAAACAGAAGTAATTATATATTTACATTCCGTATTTTGTAGGAATGTTGTTAGAATTACTATAATTAGATTTTTTTTATTTGCAAAAGTATTTAAGCTTCTTTACAGATAGGCGCTATATAAAAACAAGGTGTTATGTTGTCATTTTTCTCAATTTGTGTTTTTGACACTAGAAATATATATATTGCTGTTTCTCTTTTCCTGGTATATTTTTCTGATAAATGTTTTGAAATTTGTTCTTAAGGTTTTCATAGCTGGAATGCTAGAAAAGCATTTATGTCCTATTTTTAGTACAAGTGATGAGTCTGGCTGATGGGTAAGTTAATGGCAAGGTAATTGAACTATGCTAAGTGCTCGCCTGTGTATCCTTCTGGCCTCTCCACTTTCAGGGTAGAGTTACTGTTTACAGTGACACATTTCACTCTCTGTGTGACTGGCCAGTCTGAATCAGTCCACCTATTGCCTGGCTGTCTTGAGCTCAATTTTTGTCTCATTTCCCCCTTCCATTTTATATCTCAGATTTCAAGATGGATGATCTACTTGTCTAACCACTCCAGGGAAGATTGGTGCCATCTAATAAAGTCAAAATGAGGTCCTTCATGTTACCTGGCATAAATTAGAGAATTGTAGAATGAATGTGTGAAGAGATCTGAGACTGGAGCTAGGTCACGAGAATCCTCAGTTTTTCTGGGTTCCCATTATGTGTTTATGGATGAAATTGTTCTCTTTATCTGGTTTGGGTGGTTTTGTTTGTCACTGGGCAATGTGGTTGATATTTCAACACAATTTGGACATGCTTTATATATATTTTGCAGAATGGTCTTTTTCTTTTGGTCAACCTGATAACTAATAGTTAAAAGAATTTTCAAGCCTCCACTGGGCATGGTGGCTTGTGCCTATATATAATTCCTGCACTTTGGGAGTCCAAGGTGGGCAGATCACCTGAGATCAGGAGTTTTGAGACTAGCCTGGCCAATATGGTGAAACCCTGTCTTTACTAAAAATACAAAAATTATCGGGCATGGTGGTCTGTACCTGTAATCCCAGCTGCTTGGGAGGCTGAGGCAAGAAAATTGCTTGAACCCGTGATGTAGAGGTTGCAATGAACCAAGATTGTGCCATTGCACTCCAGTCTGGGTGACAAGAGCAAAACGCTGCCTCAAAAAAAAAAAAAAAAAAAAAATTCAAGCTGCATTAGGATGGTTATCAGCATGAATTTTACTTAATAAGACAATCTGAAATGTATTTGAGTTTTGATGTTCCTAATGTATAGAACTTGAAGGCCTAAGGATTTGGGTGGTAGTTTTTTAGGGAACAGCATTCCTCTTTCTCTCCGGTGGTCTATGTTATGTTGACCTACTCAAACATGCTAAGTTTGAAATGAACCAACATTCAGGAACAAATGAAACTACATTCTCAGGACAGCATTCCAAATACATAGTTAGGGACAGTTGTTCATAGCTTCTGGGGTGTTTGAAAATGGCCCTCACATCATACAACTTGAATTGGCATTCATTGACAATCCCCTTGCCTTTCAAAGTTCCTTAACAAAGAGTCATAACATACTTTGAGACTGAGTAAATAAACAATAAATCTTTTGATGTTAAGCTGAGTTGATTTTTCAGGCTGAATATACAAAGACTGTTTCTAGGAAAACTTGTGCTTTGTACAGATAGAGGAACCTCCCAAGAATTTTGATTGTGGCTTCCAAAATCTAAGATTTCAAAAAGCTGCTTTGCCTATTTTACAATATAAAGTATCCAAAAAATCATCACTGTTTTGATTGCTTTTTGTTTTTCTTAAAAAGGCATGTGTTTAAGCATTAGCCTTCTTAGTTGAACTGTTATTTCATGTATTTCTGTGAGAATGCTGGTACTGACTTGAAAGTTACATGGCTAATAGAATACCATAAAGTTTAGGAAACTTTATGTTGTATTTCTTGGAACATATGTGGGATCAAGATCAAAATAATTATTTCTTCTTTGTTTTGGTGTTTGTCTCTTTGGGGAATTAAAATTTATTCCAAACATTTGTATGACTACACTCTAGCAGGAATCTGAATCGAAAAGACTCCTTGTTTAGTTCTGAGTTTATGTAGATGAGGACCAAGTGACCACTGAAGACAGAAGGGTGATCACAGAGACTACTCAGGACTTCATTTATTAATTCTAAAATGCATTCATTGAATACACATGGTTTGTGTGCCTTTTATGGGCCAAACCATGTAACAGATGCTGGGAATACAGTTCTTGCTCTCAGGGGACCATAGTCTTGCCTGAGAAACAGACAGTGAACATCAGTTTCCAATAGATCTAGTTCTAGGCTTAGAACATTCAGAGGGAACAACGGAAAAAAATCCACTCAGACCATTCTAGGGTCCAAACAGGACCTGTGGTCCAAGTTTAGAATGGCAAGAAGGGGGGAAGACAGAGAGGGAGCTTGGGTAGTGTTCTTCAAAGGATAAATTCAGTTCTCTAAGAATAGTTTACTAGTCCTTTTTTTTTTTTTTTTTTTTTTTTTTTTTTGAGCTGGAGTTTTGCTCTCGTCACCCAGGCTGGAGTGTGATGGCACAATCTCGGTTCACTGCAACCTCTGCCTCTCAGGTTCAAGCAGTTCTCCTGTCTCAGCCTCCCTAGTTGCTGGGATTACAGGTGCCCGATACCGTGCCCGGCTAATTTTTGTATTTTTAGTAGAGATGGGGTTTCACCATGTTGGCCAGCCAGGTCTTGAACACCTGACCTCAGGTGATCCGCCCACCTTGGCCTCCCAAAGTGCTGGGATTACAGGCGTGAGCCATTGTGCCCGACCAGTTCACTAGTCTTAGTTACTGTCCATAGTTATTAATCTGTAGAAATTCTATAGTAAATCGAATATTCAGGATTGCCTTAATGTAGACTTACTGATTTAGAATATCATTCCTTTGGTATGTTTCTACAAACTACCAGTGCTCAATTTTTCTCTTTTCAATTTTTTTTTTTTTGAGACAGCGTTTCATTCTCGTTGCTCGGGCTGGAGTGCCACTGTGCCCAGGCTCTCTTTTCAATTTTGAACTTGTTGATGGACAGTATCTACAGTCTCTTGACAGTTACATAATGTGTCTCCATTTAGGTTTAAGCTGTCACCTTCCCAAATGTAGCAACTATTTAGCCCCAGAGGGAGCATTCTAAAAGGTAAATCTGAGCCTGGTGCAGTGGCCCATGCCTGTAATCCCAGCACTTTTGGGAGCTGAGGTGGGAGGATCACTTGAGGCCAGGAGTTTTAAACCAGCCTGGTAGCAAGACCCTGTTTCTACAAAAAATAACAATAAATAAAAATTAGCAGATTAGTGACACATACCTCTAGTCCCAGCTACCCTAGAGGCTAATGTGGGAGGATGGCTTGCGCTCAGGAGTTTGAGGCTGCAGTGAACTATGATCTCACCACTGTACTCCAGCCTGGTATCAAGGGCCTGTCTTTAAAAAATAAGGCTGGGTGCAGTGGCTCACACTCTTAATTCCAGCACTTTGGGAGGCTGAGGCAGGCAGATCACTTGAGGTTAGGAGTTTCAGACCAGTCTGGCCAACATGGTGAAACCTTGTCTCTACCAAAAGTACTAGCTGGGCGTGGTGGTGCATGCCTGTAGTCCCAGCTATTCAGGAGGTTGAGGCAGGAGAATCGCTTGAACTAGGGATGTGGTGGTTGTAGTGAGCCAAGATCACACTGCTGCACTCCAGCCTGGGCGACAGAGCAAGATTCTGTCTCATAAACAAAAATTAGCTGGACATGGTGGCAGGTGCCTATAATTCCAGCTACTCAGGAGGCTGAGGTAGGAGAACCTGGGAGACAGGTTGCAGTGAGCCGATCGCACCATTGCACTCCAGCCTGGGTGACAGAGCAAGACTCCATCTCAATAAATGAATAAATAAAAGGCTCATTTCTGCAGAAAATCTTTCAATGGCTCCATCACCCCAGTGGGCCAGTGGGGCCATGGGCAAGTTCTGTTTCCACTCTCACATCCTTGCCCTTGGGATTGTTTGATTCTCTCCTATTTGCCCTCACCTGGAAAGCAGTTGTGTGAACTTCTCTTCATTCTTTGTAGACTGGTGGCCTTTCCTGCATGCTCAGTTAATCAATTTCTCTTCTCTGCTTCCTTTGTCCTTGGCCTGCTCTGTGGTGTTGTATGAAACACACTGTGCTAGAATTGTTTACTTTCTGTTCCTGTTGAGCTCTTTGAGGTAGGACCTGTGTCTTTCTTTGGACCTTTATGTTCATCACAGTACCTGTCATATAATAAACAGTCAATAATTAATTTATGCTGAGCAATGTAACACACGTTAATTTGTTACATTTACTAGATGATAATGGTGACTGAAAAAAACATTTTTAAACTTTTTACTCTACGTAGGACACTTCTAAGTAAGTGTTTTACTTATGCTAAAACTCATTTAATTATCCTTGTTAAAAAATTACTCTGATGCTTGTTAAAATAGTTAGGAAGACTTTATTCAAGACTATTGCAATGGTGGGGAGAGATCCAGCTCAGTTCTGAAGCCAGCAAGGACAAATGGAGATTTATAGTCAAGTAGCAGAGTATGGTCAGTGGGTGGAAAATTGCTAAGAGGAGACATCAAGGTCAGGAGATTCTTATAAAACTGTCTTAGTTCTCTTGGGCTGCTGTTGCAACCTACCATGGACTGGATGCCTTAAACAATTGAAATTTATTTCTCACGGTTCTGGAGGCTGGTAAGTCTCAGATCAAGATGCTGACAGATTTAGTTCTGGTGAGGGCCCTCTTTGTGGTGTGCTGATAGTCACCTTCCTGCTGACAGAAAGAAAGATCATCTCTCTGGTGTCTGTTCTTATAAGGGTACCAATCCCATTCATGAAGGCTCCACTCTGATGACTTTATCTCCCAAAGTCTTGCTCTCCAAATACCATGACTTTGGGGGCTAGTGCTTCAATGTATATATTTTGAGAGGACACATTCAGTCCATGGCACCGACCTAACAAGATTCTTGCTAAAGGCAGGCCTAGAATTTACACATCAAAGGTGGGGTAAGAAATTTGATCAAATATCAAAGGTGATCTGATATCTCAGATGGGGTGATTCTCACTAAACTGACTTAGCAGGATTCTTTGTAAAACTGAGCTAGGCAGGCTGAAGACAGGAGGGGATTGAAGGAGGTTGTGGCTTAGATGAGGAGGGCTCAGAGGAGCCTGAGTTTGGTCAAGGAGAGGGTATTTGTCATTGTTAGCAGCCTTTTGACTTAGGTGCTATTAATACATTTTATAGACAAAGAATCTAAAGCTTAGAAAGAGGCTAAGCAACTCACAAGGTCTATACCAGTAAGTACCCTACCTGGATTCTAGGTGGCATGCTTTCTGTTCGATAACTTTAAACTGTTGATCATCTGGACCCTGCTCTTGATGGCTCAATTCGCTTTTGCTAACCTGCTATGAGCATCAGTGGGAGTTTGCCTCTGCTTTAAAATGACTCCTGGTATTGCTGCCCTTAGTGCTGTCAGCCTGTGATTTCCACTGGAGCAACATACTCAGGTTACAGCACTGGGTAACATTTACATGTTAGCAGCTTTCTTGAAATTTGAAATAGATGTGTAAGTATCTCATTTATATACATTTCTAGTTTCTTTATACAACAGAATAACTTACGTCAAATTTCTAAATTTGACTAACCATTTCTATATTTAATGGAATCTCACCCATTAAATATAGTCACAGAAGGAAGGAAATATGAAAATGAGGATTTCAGATGTTTGAACATAAAAGATAAGTTTTTTTTTTTTTTTTTTTTGAGACGGAGTCTCGCTGTGTCACCCAGGCTGGAGTGCAGTGGTGTGATCTTCGCTTATGCAATCTCTGCCTCCCTGGTTCAAGTGATTCCCCTGCCTCAGCCTCCTGAGTAGCTGGGACTACAGGCACACACTACCACGCCTGGCTTATTTTTTGTATTTAGTAAAGGCAGGGTTTCACCATGTTGGCCAGGATGGTCTCAATCTCCTGACCTTGTGATCCACCCACCTCGGCCTCCTAAAGTGCTGGCATAACAGGCGTGAGCCACCGCACCCAGCCAAAAGATAATTTTAAACATTGTCAGTAATCTACTTTTTTTGAGACGGCGTTTTTGCTCTGTCATCCAGGCTGGAGTGCAGTGGCATAATCTTGGTTTACTGCAACCTCTGCCTCCCAGGTTCAAGTGCTTCTCCTGCCTCAATCTCCTGAGTGGCTGAGATTACATAAATGTGTCACCACACTCCAGCTAATTTTTGTAGTTTTAATAGAGACAGGGTTTCACTGTATTGGCCAGGCTGGTCTCGAACTCCTGACTTCACATGATCCACCTACCTCAGCTTCCCAAAGTGCTGGGATTATAGGTGTGAGCCACCTTGCCCAGCCCAGTAATCTATTTCTATGAAAAACTCTTCAAATACAGGTGAACCTTGTAAGCTTTATGAATCAGCTGTTTTCTAAATGGTAATAACGTAAAGTATGACAGTTTTTTATGTGATTTTTCAGTTGTCTAAGAAAAATGAAAATTAAAACAGATATATAGCTGCTCTTCTCTTCAGGACTAGTCTTGGTTACATTTTGTATTTTAATATAGTGCTTTGCTCATACCCTTCTTGCTATTTTTTTTTTTTTGTCTACAATGCTGTTCCCACTTGTGTCTATATAGTACTTCTAATTTAAATAATACACACTTCTATTCTGCAGTGATTTCTTACACTCAGTCAGGGTTGGTAGCTTTTTTGTCTTGAGCTTTCACAGTCCTGTGAAAGGCCACAGGTTTATCTTAGCTGATACAATGTATGTGAAAGGAGTAACTGTATCATGGTACGAGTTTTAGACATAAGTGAAAATATTTACAGCACCTTATCCAACTTACCAGTTTTTGATATATTTTCTTTCTGTGTCTTAAAAAAATCATGGTGGACAAATGCCTCATATGAAGTTCTGTGTTTTTAATTGTCATGTATTTAATTGTATGGTTATATCTTTTTTGGAGACAGAGTCTTGCTCTGTTGCCCAGGCTGGAGTGCAGTAGCACAATCATAGCTCACTGCAGCCTCCAATTCTTGGGCTTAAGCAATCCTTCCACCTTGGCCTCGCAAGTAACTGGAACTACAGGCATGTGCCACCATACCTAGCTAATGTTTTGGTTTTATTTTTGTTATTATTTATTTTTTTTAAAAAAACACTTTATTGCCTAGGTTGGTATGAAACTCCTGGGCTCAAGGAATCCTCCCACTTTGGGCACCCAAAGTGCTGGGATTACAGGTGTGAGCCACCATGCCTGGCTGGATATATCATAATTTAACTAACTATTCCTATACTCTTGAACAGTTAAGATTATTTCAGTTTTTAATTGTTAAAAATAAAGTCACGATGAATGCCTTTGGACATATATCATTGTATATTGGATTATTTTCTTATGGCAGATTTGCAGGAGTTGAGTTATTCAGTAAACTGGTAAGAACATTTTTCCTTTATTTTTTATTTGTTTTCCATTTTTTAAGAGATAGGGTCTGGCTGGGAACTGTGGCTCACGCCTTAATCCCAGCACTTTGGGAGGCCAAGGCGGGAGGATCACCCGAGTTCAGGAGTTAGAAACCAACCTGGCCAACATGGTGAAATCCCTTCTTTACTAAAAATATAAAAATTAGCCGGGCATGGTGGTAGCACCTGTAATCCCAGCGACTCTGGAGGTTGAGACAGGAGAATCGCTTGAACCTGGGAGGTGGAGGTTGCAGTGAGCCGAGATTGCACCTTGCACTCCACCCTGGGTGCTGCCAAGACTGTCTCAAAAAAAAAACAACAAAAAAAGAGAGACAGGGTTTTTCACTCAGGCTGCAATGCAGTGGTGCAGTCATAGTTCTCTGCAGACTCCAGCTCCTAGGATCTATCAGTCCTCCTGCCTGAGTAGTTTCTAGGCCTGTGGATGCATGCTATCATCCCCAGATTTTTTGTATTAATTTTTTTATTTGTAGAGACAGGGTCTTACCGTCTTGCCCAGGCTAGTCTCAAACTTCTGGCCTCAAGCATTCCTCCTGCCTTGGCTCCCCAAAGTGCTGAGATTACGGGCAGGAGCCACTGCACCCGGCCACATTTTTTTCTGCTCTTGATACTTATCCTGTGGTATACTTTCCAAAGGAGTTGTAACAGTTTGCCCTCCCACCAGCGACGTGAGACAGGGTCTCTTTGCTCTGATAGTATTAATATTAGAAATCTGCATTAAACTTATTTATTTTGAGGCCTTCTTTCCTTGTGGTAAACTTTCTGAACTAGGTTGACCTAAAGTAAACTGGCTTTAAGTAAAATTTCCCGTTAACAAAAACTTTTTAAGATCCATTTTAGGTGGAGCGTGGTAGCTCACGTTTGTAATCCCAGCACTTTGGGAGGCCGAAGTGGGTGGATCACCGGAGGTCAGGAGTTCAAGACCAGCCTGGCCAACATGGTGAAACCCTGTCTCTACTAAAAATACAAAAATCAGCCGTGTGTGGTGGCATGCACATATAACCCCAGCTACTTGGGAGACTGAGGCAGGAGAATCACTTGAACCTGGGAGGTGGAGGTTGCAGTGAGCCTAGATCATGCCACTGCACTCCAGCCTGGGCAAAAGAGCAAGACTCTGTCGCAAAAAAAAAAAAAAAAAAAAAAAAAATATATATATATATATATATATGTATATTTTAAAAGTTAGAATGTCAAGGAAATAGGAAAATTTTTGTTAGAGAGGGAAATGTTATTCAGTGAAGTACGTATTGAATGCCTAAACTTTTCTTCAGTAACAATGGTTATCTTTTCAAAATCTTCTCTATGTTATTTGGAACTTTAAAGCTTAATACCTCTGCTGGATTTTGCAAGAGTTAAACTAAAACACAGTCAAATTTGAATGTGCAGACGTACGTAAACTGGAATTCTGGATAAATTAGATTATAAACCAAACATATTTTGAGTATAAGTGGGCCTTTAGAAAGTTTTTAATATTACGAGTAGAAGGGGAACCTTTCTGAAGAAAATAAGAAATTGAGGAAATCTAGGATTTTCTTCTTTTATTTTGTATTATAGTGTGTTGGTGACTTTTAACAGAAACTTTCTTTTCTGTACTTTAATGGTGCAGCCAGATCCATGTAAATAAATGGAGTGAAATCCCCAGGAAAGATGACTGGCAAGAGGATTCTTTTCAGCTTTTCTCCCGTTTCTCAGGCTTGGATGTATTTCAGTGCACCTCAATCAAGTGAAGTGAGATTAAATATTTGAGTCATCTGATGCCCTTCTGTTGGCTGCAGTCTATTTAGTGTGTTTTAGTGATGCTAATGTTATTGAATGGTTTTTAGTTCTAAAACTTCTAGTAGTGATAAATCTTGTGCATGGAAGTCCCTTAGGTCACTTACCAGAGCACAGTTGCTTTCTGTTAATGACTGCATTGTTCTTTGCTCTCATTCGGGATACCCACTGACTTTTCACTGATGTTTCAGTAAGGCTTTTTTTTTTTTTTTCCTTGAACTTCTCTCATTCTTTACACACTGGTAAATAATCTTCAGCTGTAGCAGGAGGCAGCCCGCATGTATATTCGGGTAAGATTTATCAATATGTACCTATGCAGATTGCCTTTATCTCCCGATTGGGCAAATACTTAACAGTCCTTAGCAAAGACTGTAAGCAATTAAAATATCTCTCCATTGAGTTTTCCACTAACTTTAACTGACAAAAGGAGTCAGTTGTATTGGACAGTAAAGTCTTACTGTCTTTGCTGTCCATTGTGGCACTATAACTGTGAAGATGTCAGACGTGAAGTATTCACTGGATTCTCAGTTACTTACTCGTTATCAAGGCTTACATGTAGCCAATTTAATTTTGATGAATATGTTTAAATGTAGAGCATTTTATAGTTACTGCCTCATGGTTCTTTATACAGTATATGCATATTTCATTTCTTTTACTACTGTCTTTGAGCCTATATTTAATTCATCCATTTGCAGCTGTTGCACCATTTTGTTGAAGCAAACTTAAAAATCTGGCAGTAGGCTTTCCTACTTTCTTGCCCTTTTCAGTGTTGCAGTGTTACTTAACACAATTAGTGCTTTCTATGTAGTTTTTTCTTTCCTAAAGCTGAAGGGCCGTATCTCTAAAACTTTTCTCTGCCTATCTTTAACCACTATTCGTGCAGATGAGCTGATAATACTAGACTTGGTTGCTGGCTGTATTTAGAGGTATGCAATTTAATTACCCAGAGATAAAGGTGAGAGTAGTAAATTAGTACACTGTGTTGTCTTAAGACTAAGTGTGATTTCAGTTCTTATGCTACAACCTGGAAGTTTATTTATTTTAATGTTTTCCTTTATGTAAGGGTTTGCAGTGTGTTGAAACTTCAGTTTTTATTTGGAAGTTTTGGAAGACAATTTTCAGATTTTTTTTTTTTTTTCTGAGACGGAGTCTCTCTTTGTTGCCCGGGCTGGAGTGCAGTTGTATGATCTCTGCTCACTGCAACCTCTGGCTCCCTGGTTGAAGTGATTCTCCTGCCTCAGCCTCCTGAGGCGTGCGCCACCACGCCTAGCTAGGTGGTTGTTTTTTTGTTTGTTTGTTTGTTTTTTGTATTTTTAGTAGAGATGGGGTTTCACCATGTTGGCCAGACTGATCTAAAACCCTTGACCTCAGGTGATCCGCCTGCCTTAGCCTTCCAAAGTGCTGGGATTACAGGTGTGAGCCACTGTGCCTGGCCTAGATTGTCTCTTCTTCAGTGACTATATATATCTACATTACACAGATGACAACATTTTGTTCTCCTGTGACTTGGTTCATTACATTGTTTTCATGTGCCAAAATAAGTGTTTGCAATTACTTGTGAAATTTTAATTTTTTTCATCATTTATTATATTTGAGAGGGTACTGGAAAGTATGTGAGTTGAAAATAGTTTAAACATATACAGTCTCATTAATTTGACTGTCAATTTGAAACTATTCCATAACTTAGATTTAAAATAAAACTTTGATTTGAAACACTCTCTTAAGACAGAGTCTTGCTTTTGTTGCCCAGGCTGGAGTTTTGTGGTACCATCTCAGGCTCACTGCAACCTCTGTCTCCCGGGTTTAAGTGATTATCTTGCCTCAGCCTCCTAAGTAGCTGGGACTACAGGTGCCTGCCACCACACTCAGCTAATTTTTGTATTTTTAGTTGAGATGGGGTTTCACCATGTTGGCCATGCTGGTCTCAAGCTCTTGACCTCCAGTGATCCACCTGCCTCAGCCTCCCAAAGTGCTGGGATTGCAGGCATGAGCCACCGTGCCTGGCCAAAACAGTCTTAACCTCTATCAGTGGTTCTTAAAATTATTGTTTGCTATTTAGTTTTGAGTTATGTTTTTTTCCCAGGAATAACTTTTTCAGCTTTCAGGAACTGGATATAATGTTTTATTTTTGATGACCCAGTAGAAAACAGAACCATCTAGAAGAAATAAAGTCCTTGACTTTATTGAAGATTTATGAATGGCTCTCCTATCTGCAGCTGTAGGGCTCTACAATCTGATTTTTCCAAACAGATGGACAAACTATGGATAATAATAGATAACATTAAACTATGGATAAACATTTTCAGATGTTACTTTGCAGTTATTTGGTGGTCTGGAAGTGGAAAAAAAAGAGCTTCAAAGATGGAACTGTTCATTTCATTTATCTCTAAAACAGGAATTCCTTTTCTGCCTCTCATTACTGTTCCTTATTTTTCACCTTTATGTTGTAGCTAGGTTTTGGTTTTGTTAGCTCCCTGATGAATTCTTTTCTCCTCTCAGTATTAAAGTAAGGATGATTTAGAAGATCTGAAGTTAAAATCTGCCTTTTGAAGCTCTCTAGACTAGATACCCTGACATTTCTCTTTGTGGAAAGTACAGTAGTAGTAAAGGGACAAATTGTCTGAAATGCCAAGTGATGTGCTGACAGCTGTACCTGACAGTGATTGCTGAACACTGGTCATTCCTGAGTGTCCCCTTTTCACCTTCCATCCCCTGCTGCCATTCCCCCTAAGTACAGAAATTCTGGGAGGAATGTCTGTTCCCTGTTGAGAGGACAACTTGAGTGATCACGATAGTTTGTCAGAGAGAATGTGGACAATGTCTAACCTTTTTCAGTTTTAGTAATAAGATTCTCCCTTTTATCAGCTTCTTTATCCTTCATGCAGCTTTAAAATATTACTTATGAACAAGCTGCATATTCCTTTTAGGTCATCTTGTTCTTCTACTTCAAATAGCACATATAGAAGCGATATTTGAGGCTCAGGGCTTCAGACATGACAATAGGGCATTGATCAGGTTGGCTATATGTTTGGGATTTGTCAGTTCCTTTGTCCATTTTTTGTCTGGCTTTCAGTACCTTTTCTCTGTATTTCAATAGAGCTTTGTGTACCTCTTGCCTTTATGTGTAATCTTACAGGGCAACTTTCTCCTTTTCATTTATTTCGTGCTCAGTCATCTCAAGAGGGGAATCTGGTATAAGACTCATTTATACAACAGAGACATAGGCTCTTCTAGTTGTATTCATTCATTGCAGATTATTTTAAAAAGAGAGATTTCCTTGTATTTTTCTTTAATATTTTCCAATTTTGAATTTTTATAGATGCAAAGCCTCTAAAAGGGAAATATGCAGAGGCAGTATTTTTTTGTGTGTGATTTCTTTTAATTTTTATTCTAGATCAGGAACAGATATAGATAGATTAATACCCAAAACAAACCCTAACAACTCTCATATCGATAATATTTGATATGGATAGAATACACTGTAAATTTTTTATGTTCCTGAGAATGCTTTTATATACGAGATATTTAAAATGTACACATTTTTATTTTTCTTCCACATTTAGACATTTCTTTCCCCTCAATGTTTCATTGATGCCAGATTTCTACCAGTTTACTCTTGCATCCTGTATCTTACTATCCTATAGTTTCTTCAAGCTGAAATTCAACCTTTTGAGCAACTTTAAAACAAAATTTTAAAAATATTTCATTATAAAAGATGAATTAATTTATTACCTTAGTACCATCATGAAAATCTATTTCAAATAAATGAGTCTGAAGATCGGAAGGGACACCATGAAGTAGTTTTGTGAACAGGCCTGTTAAAACGCAAGCCCAGCTGGGTAGGCACTATGGCTCATGCTTGTAATCCCAGCATTTTGGGAGGCCGAGGTAGGTGGATTGTTTGAGCTCAGGAGTTCAAGGTCAGCCTGGGCAACATGGTGAAACCCTGTCTCTACAAAAATACAAAAATTAGCCAGGTGTGATGGTACACACCTATAATCCCAGCTACTTGGGAGGCTGAGGTAGGAGGATGGCTTAAGCCCAGGAGGTGGAGATTGCAGTAAGCTGATCTTGCATCACTGTTATCCAGCCTGGGTGACAGAGCCAGATCCTGTCTCAGAAAATTATAGAATAAATAAATAAGCCCAAAAGGAGTTTAATTCTTTTAGAGACAGGGTCTGATTCTGCTGCCCAGGCTGCAGCGCAGTGGTGCCATTATAAGTCACTACAACCTGGAAATCCTGAAACCAAAGGATTTTCCTGTTTCAGCTTCTCCAAGTAGTTGGGACTATATAGGCATGTACCACCACACCCAATTTTTAAATTTACTTTTTGTAGAGACAGCATCTTGCTATGTTGCCCAAACTGGTCTTGAATTCCTGGCCTCAAGAGATCCTCCTGCCTCAGCCTCCCAAAGTGCTGGAATTATAGGTCTGAGCCACCCACCCCACCTGATTTTTTTTTTTTTTTTTTTTGAGACAGAGTCTCACTGTCACCCATGCTAGAGTGCAATGGCACAATCTCAGCTCACTGCAACCTCCGCCTCCTGGGTTCAAGCGATTCTCCTGCTTCAGGCTCCCAAGTAGCTGAGATTGCAGGTGCCTGCCACGCCTGGCTAATTTTTGTATTTTTAGTAGAGATGGGGTTTTGCCATGTTGGCCAGGCTGATCTTGAACTCCTGACCTCAGGTGAGCAACTGTGCCTGGCCCTTAATTGTTTAAATATGAGGATGAACAGGTCTCTGCTGTCCTTACTCCTCTGGCCTCTAATACCTTCTGGCCATCTTGCCTTACTTTGAAGGGGAGGGAGACAGATGTAGTTGTTCACAGTTGAGAGCTGCTGAAACACTGCAACTTTAAGGACAGTAGGAAGGAGAAAGCAAGCCTAATCCATTTATAAATGTTCCGTTATATACAAAACACCCTTTCTACCAACAGTAGGTTCTTAACTTCTGACCAGGTATGCTTTGGTTGTGACTCCAGCAGCATGGATTGGTGGCGTCTTACATTGAACAGCCTGGGCCTCCACTCTCCACTCCTGTAAGCTTTGCCTGTCACTAATTGTTTGGGTCCAGTTTCTTCATTTATATAAGAGGATTATAAGGTTTTTGTGAGGGAATGGTCAATAATTAAGTGAAAAACAGATGATGTATGTTCATAATCACCTTTTAGTCTTTAGGTCATTAAGCCTAGATTAGCCTATTTTGGTGTATTAGAAATCTGCTGATTATCTGGACTACATGTTAGTAGTATATGTAGAAGATTCTTTTTCCTGTGATTTTTTTTTTTTCGAGTTGCAGTCACACTCCGTTGCCCAGGCTTCTACTCCAGCCTCTTAAAAAAAAAATAGAAAAAAAATTTTTCAGATTTTTAACTTTTTTTTTTTTTTTGAGATGGAGTCTCGCTCTATTGCCCAGGCTGGAATGCAGTGGCATGATCTTGGCTCACTGCAGCCCCCGCCTCCTGGGTTCAAGTGATTCTCCTGCCTCAGCCTCCTGAGTAGCTTGGATTACAGGTGCCCGCCACCACACCAGGCTAAGTTTGTATTTTTATTAGAGACTGGGTTTCACCATGTTGGCCAGGCTGGTCTCCAAATCCTGACCTGAGGTGATTTGCCTGCTTCCCAAAGTGCTGGGATGAAGACGTGAGCCACTGTGCCCAGTCAAAAAAAATTTGAAAATTTTCAAACATTCAGGAAAGTTGAAAGAACAGCACAATGACATACTTGTTTTAAAAGATCAACTACAGTTTAATTATTTGATACGAAGTTAAGTTTTAAATTATGCCAGTAATTTAGACCTTAGAAATTTTATTCCACCTGGTTAAATTTTGCCTTTTTAAATACTAAACTTAGTATTTATGTGCTAGAACCTAAAATCCCTAATTGTGTATGTTTTGTTTTTATTTTAATTTTTTGGAATTGTTGCATATTTTCTGAATAATCTTCCTGTATTTTTGATAGCAAAACTTTGGAACTGACATAACAAATCTGCTTCAATATACTTTTTTTTTATTTTTTTTTGAGGTGGAGTCTCACTCTGTTGCCCAGGCTGGAGTGCAGTGACGTGATTTCCACTCATTGCAACCTCCACCTCCCTGGTTCAAGTGATTCTCCTGCCTCAGTTTCCTGAGTAGCTGGGATTACAGGCAAGTGCCACCATGCCCAGCTAATTTTTGTATTTTTAGTAGAGACAGGTTTCACCATGTTGGTCAGGCTGGTCTTTAACTCCTGACCTTGTGATCTGCCCAACTAAGCCTCCCAAAGTGCTGAGATTACAGGCGTGAGCCATTGAGCCTGGCCAGTATACTTTTTTATTATGCAAAATGACATTTTAATAAATATTGTTTTAAGGATGGTCATTCTGTTTTATAAATACACGTTTATTAGAGGTCTTCTATGTATCTATATCAACATTAGGGATTTTAATGTAAATACCACAATTAAGGATCATCAGTATTTTTTCTTTTGACTGTGTAATTAGCTCTTTTTTCTGAAGCTGAATGAAGAAAGATTAAAGACTTCTCAAACATATTCTAGCTTTGGTTTAAAAATCCTAAAAGTAAAAAAATCCCAAACTTGAAGAAACTCTTTACCTGTTTTTTTTCATTGCTTAATATTTAGTCTCTGTTTTTCTATTTTTTTACGGGGGGACCTAAATAAGGAGTCTCAATAAAATATCTAGGTCGAGCAATATTTTTATAAAGGTTTGAATAACTTGCTGAAAGCGTGTATTTTGTGTAAAGTGTGCAAAAGAAGGAAACAATTGTACTTTCTTTTTTTTTTTTTTTTGAGACGGAGTGTTAGCTCTGTAGCCAGGCTGGAGTGCAGTGGCACAATCTCGGCTCACTGCAACCTCTGCCTCCTGGGTTCAAGTGATTCTTCCGCCTCAGCCTCCCGAGTAGCTGGGACCACAGGCGTCTGCCACCACGCCCGGCTAATTTTTGTATTTCTAGTAGAGACGGGGTTCCACCATGGCCAGGATGGTCTCGATCTCTAGACCTCGTGATCTGCCCGTCTCGGCCTCCCAAAGTGCTGGGATTACAGGCGTGAGCCACCGCACCCGGCAACAATTCTACTTTCATTGGGAAGAGACTAAAAGGAAATGTAAATACCAAGCTGTTAATAGAGGTTGCCTTTGGATAGTGGAAATGTGAATTTTTTTTCCTATCTCTTTAGTTTTCTAAATTTCCCGCAGTGGTCACCTATAACCTTTTTCATTAAAGAGGGAAAGGTGTGAGCAATCATAATTTAGGCACTGTTGTAAACTAGAAGTATTTCAGAGGGAAGAAATGGTAACTAGTAAATGGGACCGCGCCTGTTTGCCTACTTGGTGCGACCCCCCAGGCTAACTACTTCTTGCTTCTTTGGTGAAGTTCTTATTCTTAAAAGTATGAGGTTATGATATGGGCTCTGAATCCGGATTGACTCTCTCTTCCATTGTTTAATAAACTGTATAAACTGTGCTTTAGTTTCCATATCTGTAAGAGGGAATACTAATATTATTTGACCTGTAGGGTTAATAGTATTAAATTAGGTAATATAGGTCAGGCGTACTTGTAAGCACTTAAACTTTCCATTAGTTATTATAAACTATTACTATTAAGGATCATGCCAGTAAATCGTCACCAAAGTTGACTTCATTATTTTGGCCTAATATTATTGTAGACTGTTACCTTTGATTCTGGGAGTAAGACTAAATTGTCATTTGAATGAGATAAGGACCTCGAAATCAGTTGTTAAGACAATCTTAAAAATGCTTTAATGAGGAGATAAAAATCAATGAACCAGCCTGTTGTTTTTACATTGGATCAATATAGCTTTATACTGTACTTTGGAAACAAAATTTTTTTCTGAGTAAATTAATAAGATGTAGAAAAGATATTAAGGTTTATTTTTAAATAAGCTCTAAATAGAAATGATAATTTGATCATAAATGAGAATATGAAAAATATTTAATATGCTAGTACTCCCACTCAAAAGTTAAAACTTTACTACATATTTTCAGTTCTCTTAACATTTGAAAATTTTTCTAAATCTGAAATATACTCCAGAAATTTAAATGGAAATACCTTAATGAAATAGTCAAATGCTCTTACTTTAGAAATTGAAGCACTGAAGTTCATTTCTCCTATTATTCTACATTGATGTTTCATTTTGACTATATATTTAGTGAGTTATGGCAGTAAAAGCAGTTTTACTTTTTTTTTCTGAAAGCCTTCTCATATTGGATGAATTTATAACTTGCCTCTTGAAGTATATATATTTACTCATACAAATCAAACACTGATGTCTGTGAAGTTTCATGTCATCTTTTATATTTGAATTTTGTTCATATAATTAACTGTCGCCCAGGCTGGAATGCAGTGGTGCAATCTCAGCTCACTGCAACCTCTGCCTCCTGGGTTCAAGTGATTGTCTTGCTTCAGCCTCCTGAGTAGCTGGGATTACAGAGATGTGCCACCATGCTGGCTAATTTTTGTATTTTTAGTTAGAGATGGGGTTTCGCCATGCTGGCCAGGCTGGTCTAGAACTTCTGACCTCAAGTGATTTGCCCGTCTCAGCCTCCCAAAGTGCTTGGATTACAAGCATGAGCCACCATGCCTTGCCAAGTTTTTAATTGATGGCATTTTAAAGAATACCTCATATTCTATACTTTCCTGACATTTTCCCCACATATATGAAATTTAAAATCAGAGTATAGCTGTTACATGCATTTGTTACTTGGTAATAAAGGTATTCGGAAAATCACTGATCTTAGAATTTTAATAAAAGACATTCATTTTAAAAAATATTGGATATATTGAAAGTAAAATGAGGAATTCATATTTTCTAGTAAAGCATTTTGGCTTTGACATAGACAGTGCTTCACCCTACCCCACTTCATTAAGAAAAACTTTTTTTTTTTTTGAGACAGAGTCTCGCTCTGTCTTGCAGGCTGGAGTGCAGTGGCTTTGGTTCACTGCAACCTCTGCCTCCTTCATTCAAGCGATCCTCCTGCCTCAGCCTTCTGAGTAGCTGGGATTACAGGTGTGAGCCACTGTGCCTAGCCTCATTTCAGTTTTTAACTTGAGCTTAAACTTGAGTTTTTTTTTTTTTTTTTTTTTTTTTTTTAAGACGGAGTCTCGCTCTGTCACCCAGGCTGGAGTGCAGTGGTGTAATCTTGGCTCACTGCCACCACACCCAGCTAATTTTTATATTTTTAGTAGAGACAGGGCTTCACCATATTGGGCAGGCTGGGATTACAGGTGTGAGCCACTGCACCCGGCCAAATTTGAGATATTTTTTAAAAGATAAAATCTTTGTTGAGGCATATCAAGAATTACTACGTCTCTTGGAGGAGACATGTGAATTCCACCAACATAGATATTCTAGTTTGTAGTGAACTGTTAGAAATGCCGTACTGTTGACTCTTATTGTTTTCTTTGTGGCTTGTGGCCCTCTTTTCAACTTTATTTATATGTAATTGAAGTGTACTAAATGCATATACTTGTTTTTATGTTTTTTAAATTTATTTTTTATTTCTTGAAGGGGGATGGGGTCTATCTGTGTTGCCCAGGGTAGTCTTGAACTTGCGGCCTAAAGTGATGCTCCCACCTTAACATCCCAAAGCACCAGGATTACAGATGTGAGCCACTGCATTTAAAATGCGTGTATTTAAAGTGTACAGTTTGGTTAGTTTTGACATAAGTATCTATCTGTGAAATATCATTCCCAAGAGAGCAAACACTTCCGTTCCCCTAAAAGTTACCTTATGCCTGCTCTCCGTGTTATATCCTTTCCTCTCCTCCCTTCTTCAGGCAACCACTGATGGGGTTTTTGTCACTATAATTAATTTACATTTTCTAGAATTTCTCTGAAAGTGGAATCGTAGATATATACTTTTTTAACCTGACTTTTCTCACTTAGCATAATAATTTGGAGATTCATGCATGTTGTTGCATGTGTAACAGTTGGTTCCTTTTTATTGCTAAGTAGCATTTCATTGTATGGATAGATCACCATTTGTTTATTCACTGATCCGTTTATTGACATTTGGGTTTCAGTTTTTGGCTCTTAAAAATAAAGCTTGATATAAACATTTGTGTAGAAATCTTTGTGTGAACATACATTTTCATTTCTCTTAGCTAAATACCTAGAAGTAGAGTGGCTAGGTGGAATGGTAGCTGTGTAATGTTTTAAGAAGACGATATTTTTAAAAGTTTGTATATTTTACATTCCTCCCAGCAATGTGTAGAGCTGTTCCACATCCTCACCAACACTAGATATGGTCATTTTTTCTCATATTAGCCATTCTTGTGGAAATATAGTGGCATGTCAAGTGATTTTAGTTTGTATTTTCCTGTTAGTTAATAATGTTGAATGCCTTTCCATGGGTTTATTGGCCATTTCTAGAAGTTATTTTACGTTTACAGCCATTTCCTCACTGAGCTGTCTTATTTTTAAATTGTAGGAGTTCTTTATATATTGTGTATACAAGTCCTTTGTCTAATGTATGTATTACAAGTGTTTTCTGTGGTTTGCTTTCCTGTTTTTATAAGATTATCTTTTGAAGAACTTTTTTTTCTTTTTACTTTGAAGCCCAGTTTACTACTTTTTCTTTTATAAACCATGCTTCTTTGTGTTTTGAGAAATTGTCTAGTCTAAGTTCAGGAAGATATTCTCCCATCTTTTTATAATTTTATATGAAGCATATATAGTTTTACATTTAGGCCTAGGACCCTTTTTGAATTAATTTTTGTGTATTATGTAAAGTGTCAGTGTATGTTTTTTTCCCTCCCTGTGGATATCCAGTTGATCCACTTTGTTGAAAGACTTTTTTCCCCTAGTGATTTGTCTTTACAACTTTGCCAAAAATCAGTTAACCAAACATATAGGTCTATTTCTGAACTCTTCTGTTTTATTGATCTGTCACTTTACACCAATCACAAAAGGGCTTGACTACTCTTGTTTTACAGTAAATCTTGAAATCAGGGTAAATCTTTTCAACTTTGTTCTTTTAAAAATCTGCTCTGGTTATTCTAGGTCTTTAATGCCAGCTTGCCAATTTCTGCCACAAAGCCTGCTGCAATTTTGATTGGGGTTGCATTGAATATACAGACTTGGAGAGAAGGGCCATTTTTACAATATTTAATCTTCCAATCCATGAACTTAGTATCTTAACTTAGTACCATTTACTTAGGTCTTCTTTAAGTTTTCTTAGCAATATTTTGTAGTTCTAAGTGTAGAAGCCTTGTATGTGGGGTTTTTTGTGTGTTTTGTTTTGTTTTGTTTTTGAGATGGAGTTTCACTCTTGTACAGGCTAGGTTCAAGCGATTTTCATCCCTCAGCCTCCCAAGTAGCTGGAATTACATGCCTGGATGATTTTGTATTTTTAGTAGTGACGGGGTTTCACCATGTTGGTCAGGCTGGTCTCGAACCCCTGATCTCAGGTGATTGACTGCGTTGGCCTCTCAGGGTGCTGGGATTATAGGAGTGAGCTGGTGCTGGGATTATAGACAGGCGCCTGGCCTGTCTTTTGTTAAATTTACACTTAAAATTTTTACATTTTTTGATGCTATTATAAGACAGTTGTTTTTCTTAATTCTACTTACTTTCCAATTTATTGCTTGCTAATATTTAAGAATTCAGCTGATTTTAATACATTAACCTTTTATCCTGCAGTTTTGTTAAATTCACTTATTGATTATAGTCATTGTTTTCTATAGATTCTCTGGGATTTTCTATATAAACAGTGATATCTATAAATAAGGAGAGTATAATTTTTCTTTTCCAATCTTTATGCCTATTTTTTGCCTGCTGTTTTTCTTGCCTTATAACTTTCCTCCACTTCAATGTTGAATAGAAATGGTAAAACCATGTATCCTTGCCTTCTTCCTGATCTCAGGTTGAAAAATTCAGTCTTTAACCATTAACTGTGATGTTAGATGTAGGTTTTTCATGGATACCCTATATCTGTTTGTAGAAGTTTCCGACTAATTCTAGTTTACTGAGTTTTTTTTTTTAATCATGAGTGGATGTTGAGTTTTTGTCAAAAGCTTTTAAAAAATATCTACTGATATGATCATATGGGCTTTCTGCTTTATTCTGATAATATGGTATATTACATTAATTGGTTTCCAAATGTTTAAACTAACCTTGCATTTCTAGGATAAACTACTTGGTTATGTTTTAGTATCATTTTTATATAAAAGCATTCAATTTTTAATTTTTGTGGTGATTTTTGTATCTATATTCTTTAGGGATCTTGTTATATTATTTATTTATTGATTTGTAATGTCTGTTATTTATTTATTTATTTGTAATGTCTGTGAGGTTTTGGTATTATGGTTATGTGACCTCAAAAAGTGAAGTGGGCAGTGATCTCCTTTTTGTTTGAGAAACTTTGCATAATTTTTATATTATTTCTTCTTTGAAAGGATTCACCAGTGAAACAGACTGTGGCTTTCTTTTTGGAGAAGGTTATCTCGCTCTCTTGCCAGGCTGGAGTACGGTGGCCGATTCTCGGCTTACTGTAACCTCTGCCTCCCAGGTTCAAGTGATTCTCCTGTCTCAGCCTCCCAAGTAGCTGGGACTACAGGTTTGCGCTACCACACCAGCTAATTTTTGTATTTTAGTAGAGATGGGGTTTCACCATGTTGGCCAGGATGGTCTCGATCTATCTCTTGACCTTGTGATCCACCCGTCTCAGCCTCCCAAAGTGCTGGGATTACAGGCGTGAGCCACCGTACCTGGCCAGGGATGGTTTTTAATTATAAAATCAGTTTTTTAAAATAAATATAGGAGTATTCAGATTCTTATATTAATTTTAGTAAGCTTTATTTTCCAATAAATCTGTTTCTTTTATCTATATTGTCAAATTTGTTGGCATAAGGCTATTTTTACTATTTCTTATTTTTAAATGTCTGTAGGATTGATGGGGATGCCCCTTATTTCTATGATTTTTTTCCTCTCTCTCTGTCTAGCTTGAGGTTTGTAAAAAATTTTCAAAGAACCAGAGTTTGATTTTGTAATTATCTCTATTGTCTTTTTATATATATGTATTCATCCTGCCATATCTTTGTTATTTCCTTTCTTCTACTTTTGGTTTACATTTCTTTTTCCAAGTTTCTTTTCTGTGTTGTTTAGAATATTAACATTTAATGTAATTATCGGTTGTTGGAATTTTAGACCTGCCATCTTACTATTATTGGTTTTGTTTGTTCTTTCTGTTTTTTTTTTTTTTCTTTTCTTCTGTTTCTTTTTTCTTGACATCTTTGAAGTTTTAACATTCAATTTTCATTTGTCTCTTGACTTTCTGGCCATATCTTTTTCTGTGGGGTGTGTGTGTGTGTGTGTGTGTGTGTGTGTCTGTGTGTAAGTAATTGCTCCAGGTACTAAATATATTTACTTAGCCTTTTATAATCAACTTAGAGTTATTATTTTATCACTTTGTATAGAATGTAGAAGGCTTGCAGCCATATAAGTCCCTTTACTCTCCCCCCCGCAGAGATTTATGTTATAGTTGTCTATGTGTTATATTTTTGTTGAAACCTTGCTACACAATGTTACAATATTTGCTTTCAACAGTCCACATATTTTAAAGAGCTTAATAGGAAAAAATAATTTTATATTTACTCAGATGTTTACCATTTCTTTTGCTCTGCCTTGATTCTTAAAGATCTAAGTTTCTCTATAAAATTTTCATTTGATTCTTTTTAAACTAGTTTTTCTTTCTCTGCTGATAACTTGTATCTTTCCATTAATTTATGTTTGTGTTTGCCTCATGGAAAATAGGGGTAATAGCTGTTCTAGAGTCTTTGTCTGATAATTCCAGCATTTTTATTGTCTTAGAGTTGGCATCTGTTGATTGCAGTTTGTTGTTGTTTTTTAGCATTTGTCGGATTTTCCTACTTCTTTGTATGTCCAGTAGTTTTGGATTATATCCTGAACATAGTGAGTTTCATGTTGTATAGATGTTGTCTGCTGTTGTAATCCTCTGTAGAATGCTGTTTGTTTCAGCAGGTATCTAACTTGGTTAGATCTACCTTGGTTATATACTAGACTATAAATTCTCTGTGCTGTCTGTGGACATGAGCTCCTTTCTCAGTTCAGTTTTCAAGACCATTGCTGTGCTACTTTGAGTCTGCCCTGCATATCCGTAGCTCAGGTGTGAGCCTGAGACTAGTGCGAGTTCATTCACACAATGGGAGGTCCCTGTTTCCTCCAGAGCTTTTTCCTCCCTGGTTTTCCCCACACTTTATAGCCCAAAGGGGCCTTTTTTATTAGTTCCTTTAACCACAAAGACTGTGTTTCTGTTGGAGTTTTAGTCTCTGCACCTGTGCTTCACTGTGCAGCTCCCTGGCTCCCTGACTGGGACCCACCCATGGGGCAGAGTTGTAGAGAAAAGACTACGAAACAGAAACTGTTTATTTGCCTCCAAAATCTTCCTACTTTTGTTTACTTCTTATTGTCCTCAAATATTATAGTTACATTATATGTATATCTATAAGTAAAAATAGTCTCTTTTTAATGCTTCCAGTATCATAGTTTAGTATTAAGCTAATGCTAACTTCATAAAATCATTGTTTCTGCAGATAATTTTCAAGGTTTATAGGGAGGTAGCAATGCATGACTTTCCTCTGGCTTTGCCATTTCTTGCATAGTATTATGTATAACATTTTCTTAGCCAAAAGTTTTAAAGAAAATATTAGCAAACCAAACCTAGTTGTATAGTGAAAGAATAACATGCATATATGAATTAGGTCTATTGTACAAATTCTAGGATAATTTAATATTAGCAAATATATCATTATAATTCAGAATGTAAGTAAAGGAGATAGTATTATCTGATTAGATGCTTAAAGAAAGCTTCTGGAAAAAAAATTAGCCACCATTTCTTAATAAAATTATAAAAAAATAGGAATAGAAGGAAACTACATAAACATGGTAAATAATCTTTACTAAAATACAGCAACAAACCAACCTATTAAAATATGAAATACCAAAACTATCACAGTGAAAATCGCAAGGTAATATAAAAATTATTGCTATCACAACAATTTTGTATAGTTTAGTGTTATTGCTTTGGGCTAGTAGTGTAAGGCTAAATTCTTTATTTCCAGAAGATACGGATCTAGGAAATCTCGATCTATATGTGAGACTATTGGCACTAATAAGAAAATGTGGGAAAGTAGCTGGATACAAAGAAGAGAAATCAGTTACCTTCTTATTTTCCAACAAAGTAAAAACTGAAAGTAAAACTGAATGGGCCGAGCTCGGTGCCTCACACCTGTAATCCTAGCACTTTGGGAGTCCGAGGCAGGTGGATTGCCTGAGCTCAGGAGTTCAAGACCAGCCTGGGCAACACTGCGAAACTCTATCTCTAAAATCAAAACAAAACAAAAAAAACTGAATGAACAGAATATATTCTCATATATCGAATATCTGTTTTACTATGCATTTAAAATCCAGAGCTTACCATTTTTGAGAAGCTCTTCAAAAAGGTGTATGACATGTTGATTCCAAAAGAACATTGTGAGGATTAAGTGAGATAAAATACACGAAAAATTTTTAAGAAAATTATCAAAGTTGCCTATATAATATATTGAATGAGAAACTGAGGAGGAAAAGAAGGGCAGCTGCAGTTTCTAAAGGGAATCTACAGTGAGAAGTAGTCCAATTCACAACTAGATTTCCAGACCTCTGGTTAAATATGGTGCCTTGACCATACTGGTTTTCTCTTTTCCTTCCCTAAAGTCTGCAGTAATCTCAAAGGAAGCTTAAAAATGTTAATTCATAGCTAAGCAGTTGGGGCGATGGCACCTATAATCCCAGCCACTTGGGAGGCAGAGGCAGGAGAATCACTTGAACCCAAGAGGTAGAGGTTGCAGTGAGCCAAGATTGTGCCACTGCACTCCAGCCTGGGCAGCAGAGCGAGACTGTCTCAAAAAATAAATAAATAAAATAATAAAATACATAAATCTTTTCATGAGGAGAAAGATAATAGTAAAGGAGACAATGACCAAAGATTTTAACAATTTCTGCAAAACAGAAAGTGAATGGAGGGAGTAGTAACTGAGTTCACAGAGGTAGTTACCACCTAAGGACCTACAGAGGTCAATTACCGAGATATAAATCAGCATGCCCCAGGGATAGCTTGAGGGAATTCCTGTGCTTGGAGGCTCCCTACATTCCAAAAGGCAGAAGTCAGTTTTACAGCTCACAGTGGTAATTCCTTAAAAGTCTATATCCAGATCTTTTAGGCCTTCCTCTTCTACGCCTCAGCAGATGGGTATAGATTTCAATCCCCTGTCTGCTGGGGAAATGGGAGGGGCACCAGAAGCAGAGGTGCTCCAGACTAGGTGAAGCATGGGATTGAAAGTCAAGTGACCCTGTACAGGACTGCACACTGAAGTGTAGGGTCCTACCTCTTTCTCCCTTCTTCACTGCTCCCCAAGGCAGCACTTAGGTGAGTTGACCCCTTCACATCTCACCCAACACTTCTTTCTATCTGGCAAAACTTAACAGCTTCCATGAAAGAATCTTTGCATACTGAACATTTCCCAATCAAAAGGTGACTCAGTATACCTGATGATTTTACATAGAAGCCCATCAGTCAACAAACCTGTCACTCTCACTGAGCTTGGGCAGTTTTTTAGTGCCTCATTGTTAAATATGGAAGTGCATCCAGGGATCACTGGATACATGAGGAAAGCCTTAAAAGTGAAAGAGATGGCTGAGGCAGGTAGATCACGAGGTCAGGAGTTCAAGACCAGCCTGACCAACATGGTGAAAACCTGTCTCTACTAAAAATAGAAAAATTAGCTGGGCGTCATGGCAGGTGCCTGTAATCCCAGCTCAGGAGGCTGAGGCAGGAGAATTGCTTGAACCTGGGAAGTGGAGGTTGCAGTGAGCCGAGATTATGCCATTGCACTCCAGCCTGGGCAACAGAGCGAGACTCCGTCTCAAAAAAAAAAAAAAAAAAGGGAAAGAGACCCAAACCAGTCAGTGAGCCAATGAACAAGAAAGGAACTCAGAGGACTCTAATGTCCAAGAAACAGAAGAAAACTAAAAGCAAAACAAAATAATCAGAGGAAATGAAAGTGCCATTAAAAAAAAAAAAAACAGAGTGCTACGATAGAGAACAAGAAATTGCTTTTAGAAATTTAAAAATGTGATAGCGGGAAAAAACTTCTGTGGACAAATTAGAAGATGAAATTGTAGTATATTAGGGCAAGAGACTGTCCTTTTTAAAAATCTAAATTTGTCTAAGATTTTAAATCTGTGAATGTTTAGTACTCATTATTCTTTTTTGTTTGTTTGTTTTCTGAGACAGGATCTCACTTCAGTTGCTCAGGCTGGAGTACAGTGACACCATCTCAGCTCACTGCAGCCTTGATCTCCTGAGCTCAGGTTACTCTGCCACCTCCACCTCCTAAGTAGCTGAGACTACAGGCTTGTGCAACCACTTTGTATTTTTAGTAGTAACAGGGTTTTGCCATGATGCCCAGGCTGATCCTGAACTCCTGGACTCAAACAGTGTGCCCAACTCAGTCTCTGAAAGTGCTGGGATTACAAGCATGAGCCACTGCACCCAGCCGGTATTCATTTTTAACTGTGCATTTATTCTGTCAAAATTAAATTAAACATAGGGAAAAATATTCACTAAATCTGGATTTTTGTTTTTAGCTGGAGAAAGAACTGGCTTTTTTTCACATTGGCTGTTCATGAATAAATAATACCTGATGGAGATTTTTGGAGCATTAGATTTGTGTTTGGTATTCTGGTACAGGTGTTAGTGTAATATGCGTTGTTTACAGTCTTTCTCAAAATCTTTCAGTGTTTTTCACTGAAAAACACTGTGGAGTCCTGTTAATTCCACAGCCTTTTGTCACCAAATGAATGGTATTGCTGTAATCACTTACCCTCTCTGATTTTCATTTTCCTGATCCATGATATGGGGATGGTGATAATGGTAACCTATCTCACAGGGCTGTGATGATGAGTAGAAGAGGTAAGACCTGTAAATTACCTAGTAAAATGTGTAGCATGTACTAAGTGCTCAATGAAAAGAAGCTATGATTATAACTATCAACTAGATGCACTGGTATTTATAGATGGTTAAGAAAAAGGTACAGTCACCCCTCTGTATCCATGGGTTTCATGAAGTCCAGGGTTTAACCTACCACAGATTGATTTGGGGAAAAAAAATTGTGTTTGTACTAAACAGATACAGACTTCTAAGCAATATAGTTTAACAGTTGTTTACATAGCTTTACATTGTATTAGGTATTTTAAGTAATCTAGAGATTATTTAAAGTATACAAGAGGATGTGCTTAGTTTATATGCAAATACTGTGCCATTTTATATCAGGGACTTGAGGATCCATGGATTTTTTTTTATCCATAGGAGGTCTTGGAACCAATCTTCCTGGGATAATGAGGGACAACTGTATATTTAAAAAGTAACACATGAATGAATGAATTCCTTAATTGCAGAGCTATGCTCTAATTCTAGTGTTAGTCTTCTGACCATTTAAGACAGCATGTTGGTGTGTTTATGATTATACAGGAATTAAGTTTTCATAAACTTAAATGTTGCATTTCAATTACAGGCGTCGATTAGCAAGGTAAAAGTAGCAGAACCATGGCTCAGTTTCCAACACCTTTTGGTGGTAAGTTTTCAGAAATTTCCTTTTTAATGTACTTTGGAACCAGATTTTTAAAACTTGATATTATGGCAAATTTAAAATTAAAAAGTAGAGAAAAATAATATAATCAACCTTCATATATTCCATCATATAGTTTCATTAATTATCAACTCATGCCCAATATTGTTTCATCTGGATTCTTTTGGAGCAGCTCCCAGGCATCATATCATTTCATCTATAAATATTTTAGTATGTGTACCTAAAAGATAAGAAAAATGTTTAAAGATGTAACTTCAGTACCATTATCACACCTATAAAAATTTATAATACTGAGCTGAGTGAGGTGGCTCACGCCTATAATCCCAGTACTTTAGGGAGGCTGAGGTGGGTGGATCACCTGAGGTCAGGAGTTCAAGACCAGCCTGGCCAACATAGTGAAACCCCGTCTCTACTAAAAATACAAAAATTAGCTAGGCATGGTGGTGGGCGCCTGTAGTCCCAGCTACTTGAGAGGCTGAGGCAGGAGAATCGCTTGAACCTGGGAGGTGGAGGTTGCAGTGAGCTGAGATCGTGCCACTGCACTCCAACCTGGGCAACAGAGCAAGACTCCATCTCAAAAAAAAATTTTTTTACAATACCATATTATCACATCTATAAAATGCTTGCTCTATCTAGTCTGTACCTCACAGTCTTTAGACATTTCCTTGATAGTCGTAAGACATTTCTTGTGATGGTTTGTTTGTTTAAATTGGGATCCAAATAAGGTATAACCATTAAAATTAGGTCATGTTTTTCTCAAATCTCTTAGTGAATTTTCCCCCACTCCTCTTTTTTTTTTTTTTTAATCAGCAGGTTATTTGTTGAAGTGATGGGGTAATTTACAAACCCTGGATTTTCAAACCCTGGATTTGAAGCTTGACATTTTTATTTGTTTTACTCTAGTTAGATAAACTAAAGTTTGAAACATATCAGACTGCATAAAATGTGTTTTTTGGGTAATTTTTTCTAAGGTCACTAGGAAATTGTTAAATGTTCTTGCTTACAGCCAAGTTACTTTTTTTTAAGTTATTTTTTAAACAAAAATACTAATGAAAAATAGTACTTATTAAAAATACCTATTAAAAATCCATATTAATGGGTTACTCTTGAAAGCTATCTGATCTCATCATTGAAGAGAGTAAAAGTCTCAATGTGATTCTGGTACAGAGATCTGTAAACTTTTCGAAATTATTAGTTATTCTGTTTTATTTTTATTCCCCTTCTTAATAACTGTACAACTTTTGGTTTTTATTTATAGTTCTAGGGATGAATTCTGACAGGGCAGTGAAAATTTCTTCTAGAAGTTTTAGAACTGTAAGGCCTGTGAGGGAAAGGATCATCTCTGTCTTGGACAGCACTTCATCCCCACAGTAAATATTTTTCTAGATTCCTACTTTATCTGTCAGTGTCATACCAGACCCTGTAGAGAGGAGAGATGCAGTGTTTAGACGTTTTTGCTTGTGTGCTGGGCACATTCACATCTTGTGTGAAACAAACATACCATGTATTCTCAGTTTTGTGGAAAGTGTCCGAGCTTTTGAAAGCTTTCCATGTATGTAATCTAGAATTATTTTAGTCAGTTTGAGGAGACCTAGGACTAAAGTGAGCAAGATCTCAGTCGTGAGTGGACATCTAGTCAGTCTAAGAGCTGAAACTGAAGGAAAACCTAAAACCCATTCTTTTTGGCTGTCATATCAGGACATCCCCCGCCCCCACTTTTTTTTAACTGTGCTTCCTGCTCACTGAGATACTCATTTTTTGAAACAGCTTTAGTGAAATATAATTTATATTCCATAAAATTTGCTAGCTTTAAATGTATAATAATTTTCAGTAAATTTATAGAATTGTGCAACCATTCACCACAATCTATTATTTTAATCACTCCCCAAAAGATTTTTATGGATATTAATCACACTCAGCTGCTTCTTTCATAGCTTTTTGCCTGTGGCATTTAAGGCACTTGAGAGTGCAGTTTTAAGTTTAGGTTAATTTAGTCTGTTGCTTGGGTTTATGTAAGTAAATGATTAATTTACTGTAATCTTGCTAACTATGGGATTATAGGACAAGTTTCTAAAAAAGGAATGTGTGCCTCTTTTCTTTCTCTCCCATTCTCTCTCTCTCTCTTTCTGTTTCTTACATTTTGTGTCCTGTTTTATACTTAATTTTCTAACTATATGCAAAACTTCCAAGGACAAGCAGATGTGAATTTATCAAGTCTTTATAATACATTGACAGAATCTTGAAGTGCTATGGAAATAGTGTGTGAGAGCATTTTGTTTTCCTTTTCTCACTGAATAATTTGTTTGTCTTTTCTTTGGATTTTAGGCAGCCTGGATATCTGGGCCATAACTGTAGAGGAAAGAGCGAAGCATGATCAGCAGTTCCATAGTTTAAAGCCAATATCTGGATTTATTACTGGTAATCAGAGTCAGCATTTTATCATTTTTACTTATCAGTAGTGCAGATGTCTGTGGAAACTCTGTTATGCAAAGCCAAGGTGGGCAAATATGACTAAGGAGAGACATTTACCTATTTTGCCTTAACGTTGAGCCTGTCTTTTTACAATTGTTTTACACATAATGGATTCATACCTTGTTTGCAGTTTTTGGTGCATGTCAAACCATTTGTTTTGTGCATATAATTTGTGGAAATTGATTAAGATCAAAGGACCAGTGGCTCACACCTATAATCCCAGCTCTTTGGGAGGCTGAGGCAGGCAGATCACTTGAGGTCAGGAGGTCCAAACCAGCCTGGCCAACATGGTGAAACCCCGTCTCTACTAAAAATAAAAAATCAGCTGGGTGTGGTGGCAGGTGCCTGTAATCCCAGCTACTTTGGAGGCTGAGGCAGGAAAATTGCTTGAACTCAAGAGGCAGAGGTTGCAGTGAGCCGAGATCACGCCAGGGCACTCTAGCCTGGGTGACTGAGCGAGACTCCATCTCAAAAAATAAACAAACTAATTTTCTTGTTTGATTATTTTTCAAGAATTCATTTTAGAAAAAATTGAATCTTTATTGCCTGGGGAATTGTTTTTTTTTTTTTGTATGCGTTTGTACCATTGTTCTCTTTTAATTTATTGCCTGTTCATAATGGATGTGATTCTTTTTTTTGTTTTTGTTTTGAGACAAGAGTTTCACTCTTGTTGCCTAGGCTGAAGTGCAATGGCTTGATCTTGGCTCACTGCAACCTTCACCTCCTGGGTTCAAATGATTATTTTGCCTCAGCCTCCTGATTAGCTGGGATTACAGGCACCGGCTACCATGCCCAGCTAATGTTTTGTATTTTTAATAGAGACAGGATCTCATCATGTTGTCCAGGCTGGTCTTGAACACCTGACCTCAGGTGTGATTCTTAATCATTTTTACTTATTCTCCACAATTATATCATAAGTACCCAGAATTTGGAGTATAGCTATTGGGAATGGCAATAAACTTTTTTTATGAAGTGAAAGTATGGTTCATCAGTTTCCTAAGGATTTCTGTAAATGTGCTTTTTTTGCACAATGGGTAGCTGTTAATGTCTTAGTTAGTAGCAGATTAATTAAAGTGGAAAAGCTATGCCAGCAAATGGTAGGCCCTTTTTGAGATGATTTTTTAAAGTGTTAAATTCTAAAGTCAGTGCTGTTGGATTCTTTTACCATTGCCTATGGGCATATCCTTGGACTTTTATAACACACTCAAGTCTGCATTTATAGTATTACCAGCCTCTTTTTAAATTTTGTTATTTTCCTATTAGAGGATTTCTGTCAGCTTTTGTGTTTTTCTGAAACTTTAATTTTCTATTTAATTTACAGGTGATCAAGCTAGAAACTTTTTTTTTCAATCTGGGTTACCTCAACCTGTTTTAGCACAGATATGGTAAGTTGGAATTTTACATAAGCAGATGGCAAAATAAAATATTGTTTAGTTCTTTTTGGTAATATGATTTCTTACGTTATAAAAGGAGAACATGTATCTCTAGCCTGAAATACTTTGTTACCTCTTACCAGAAAATTCTGTCTGAAAAGTTTCTTTCTAATATGGAACTAAAACAAAACAACAAAAAATGGTGACATTTGAATGACAACAGTGTCAGATAGTTAAATTTCCACGGAGACATCTAAATTTTGGTGTTCTCTCACTAGTTTTGGCTTCATTCATGTCACTCATATTTATTTGGATGTCCCACATTTCTTGCTTTATACTGGAATGATTTTTTATCTTTCATTGAAGAATAAAAGGCAAAGGAAATATTTGAGAGTTAGTACATGGTGAATACATAATATTAATAGATAATGTTGAATTCTTTGACTATCACAAATAGGCATTCAGTCTCTTAAGCCACAGGAAATAGAGAGTATAATAAAAAGAGTGGCAAATACAGTTTTGGATTCTAGGATCATGGCTTTAGAGAACCATGCTGACTTCTATTGTCCTGTAAGATGCCTCATTTTTTCATTAAGTGTGCTTAACACTTCACTTCCCTGAGTTAGTGATGTGAAGGCAACTTGCTATAAAGAAAGAGCACATGATTTCTAGTTGTACACCTGAGTTTGAATCCCAGCTGTACCATTTTCAGTGTCTCTGCTTTGGAGATACAGTTACCCTCTTCGACCCCAGTTTTCTAATCTAGAAAACAGGAATGCATATAGTTTTGTGAGAGTTGTTGAGAAGATTAGCAGAAAAAACAAGGGCTTACTGTGGCTCGTGGCACATAATAGGCCCTCAAAACGCCAAAAGATATCATCTCCAGGGACTGGGTATTCCACATAACTAAATTTTTCAGCTAATTACTTTGTCCTCTTAAGTGACCAAGCCTTTTAATTTATAATCTTATGGGAATTAATAAAGGTTGATAGAGCTTTTTGTTTCTTTTAAGCAGAGTCTGCAGAACACAATCTAAGCTTTTCTTGATGAAATGTCATCATTATGAAAATCAGTAACTCTGTCCTGAAATAGCAGAACTTTCATGGGATATATATATATATGTATGTGTGTGTGTGTGTGTGTGTGTGTGTGTGTGTGTGTATTTGGATATATTTGAAATGAAATGAAATGATACCAGATCCCTATGCTTTTTTTGGGTGTCTGCTTTATTTTCTTTTTCCTGGTTGTCAGCATATTGGCTGTTAGACTGTCTCTTTAAACCTAGTGTGCTTGCTCCTATGAAGCCATTCTGATTCTAACTTCTGATCTACTAGAGCTAGAAAAATCAGATAGCCAAGCGGTTTTAGAATTATATTTTAAGTAAAGTAAAAGTCTCAGACGGAGAAACAGCCCACAAGTAAGAAGTCATGCACAAGTGAGCACAGAAGTGCTGTGCTGTCAGTTAAATGTTGAAGTTTTAGACGCAAGAGACCTGTGGCACCTGTGTGAGTTGTAACAAGCTTCTTCTGTTTTGCATCTCATACATGATCATGTTTCACACCATCAGGACCTCTCCCTGGAACCATCTTTCCCATATTTCACTTCCTCCACTGAATTATGCTTTTATGTTGCATTCTCAATTTTTGAAAATCCATTTATTCTTTCAACATTAAAAAATTATTTATCAGATTTCTACTGCAGGCCAGGGACTGTTAAGAGATGGGATCTTGCTGTGTTGCCCATGCAGGTCTCAAACTCCTGGACTCAAGCCATCCTCCTGCCTTACCTCCCAAAGTGCTGGGATTATAGATGTGACTACCATGCCTAGAAATGACAACTGTCTTAACTGAAAAAAGTAACATTTGGCTGGTAATCTCAGCTCTTTGGGAGGCCAAGGTAGGAGGATCGCTTGAGCCAAGGTGTTTGAGACCAACCTGCGCAACATAACGAGCCCTCATCTTTACAAAACATAATTATTTTGAGTTAGCTGGGCATGGTGGTGCATGCCTGTAGTCTTAGCTGCTAGGCAGGCTGAAGTGGGAAGATGGCTTGAGCCCTGGAGTTCGAGGCTGCAGTCAGCTATGATTGTGCTTTCTAGCCTGGGTGACAGAGCAAGACCCTGTCTCTAAAAAGTAAAAACCATTGTGTTAACTTTTCTAAAAACAGCTGTAGTTGTCTTAACTTTCTAAAGTATTTTTACCTGAGTGGCCCAAAGTTAGGTTTTTATAATGACCATTTTTATTTTTATTTATTTATTTATTTTTTGAAAGAAAGAAAAAGAGAGGAAAGAAAGTGAGAGTGAAAGAAAGAAAAAAAAGAATGTAAGAGAGAAAGAAAGAGGAAGAGAAAGAGGGAGAAAGAACGGGATTCTTGTTCTGTTGCCCAGGCTAGAATGCAGTCTAAAAATGGGTATTAAATACCTCTTTTATGCCAATAATTGTGCTTAACAATGGAGAAAGAAGGAATAAGAGATGAAAATAACAAACAAGCAGCCAACCAATATTTTATTTAAACCTGTGAAATGCTATGCAATTGCTAAGGAGTGATTTACTTCCAATTATGTGGTCACTTTCAAAATAGGTGTAATGTGATACTGAGA
>CAUYLG010025006.1:0-97092 GCA_963573385.1 Cacajao melanocephalus | reverse complement strand
GCCCTTTCAGGCAGGGATACCACCGCCTGGGTCTTTGGTTCTTGTCCTGGTCTGGCTGTTTTCCCACGTACTGCTTCTGTTCTGTGACTGCTCTAGGCATTCCTCCTACTACAAACTACTATATGGTTATATGGAAGGATTCTATAAATCAGCACTAAATGTGTCAGTACAGCTCCGACTACAATACCTATGTGATTATACAGAAAGATGATATGGAACTAAGTATGCTAGATATAAGTACTAAGTGTGATTATATAAGCTAGATATAGGTAAGCAGTAAGTTGTACTTCAGGCACTAATTCTACAAATGAATATATGATTGTATATAAAGGATTATATAAAGGAAATAGCTGAGTAATAACACTAGAAACTAAGGTATTCTTCAGGCAGGAATTGCACAGCTGTCCGTCCTTGGTGCCTATGTGGGGCGTTACCCACATAAACCCATGAAGTGTTTCTGAGTTCTGTGAGCTGCTCTAGCAAATAGGGGACCATTAGGGGAATGTCATGAGAACCTCCAATTGACAGGCAGTAGTAGAGGCCTGAGCTGGGACTTGGGATTGGCATCCAAATCGGGTGCAGTCTGCGGGACTGAGCTTCACCGACGGAGTCTGCACTGATGCCGGGTCGACAGGGTCAGCATTGGATGAAATTGTAGGACTACCCAACTAGTATTTGGAGAACGCTTGGTGTGGAAATGAACACCCACATCTGGTGTCAGAAGTAGAGAAACACAGTGCGTTTTCCCCAAATTGGTGTCAGAATTGTGAAAGGAAAATGAAATTTGGAGACCCCAAACCTACGATGCCAAAGGGAAGGGCTAAGCTGGGAAGCCAAGTGACACAAACCTGCCTTTCCTTGTGTTCCTAAACACACAGCAATAAGATAAGAGGCCACGTGAGGAGAGAAGCCACCCTGGCAATGTCAACTAACAGCTTATCTTCACGGGCAAGGCACAAGAGGAGACCAGAAACGGCCTCCCCATCACCACTCAGCTCAATGCAGATTTGACTTCCTTCTCCTCTCTGTATTTATCTCATGTAAAGTGCAGTTTTACTCAGCTCCAGAAGAATAAATACTGGATCGTTCCCCTACCTCCGCCTTTTCACATGCAACCTGTGGATTCAGTGACTGCTCACCAAAACCTCAAAAGAATGTGACCATACCCTCCATACCCTTCCTCTTTTTTTTCTTTTTCAGATGGTGGTTCTGTCAGTGTTGAAAATAGACGTTCAGTGCCACAAAGAAAAATTAGTACTGAGACAGAAGATTTTTTAGCTATGCAATTTTTACTTCCTGGACTGCAGGAAGGGTACCCTCGCTAACCATCTTGCCACAATGAACAAAGGAAAACACACAAATTTATCCCTTATGCTTTTGGGGTCGTCCTTACTGCTGTGTCTGATCTCCATTGGCTGGAACCAGACCTCACAATCTAAACTAAAACCCCATTGGCTAACAACTTAAAACTTTTCTAAACAGGTAAAAGCAATGGAGAGCTGGGACATGCCTGTGAGCACGTCCAGCACAGATATCTTGGTGAAAGTACAAGGACATAGAATGTACTACGTGCCTGTAAGCATGGCATGTGTAACAGCTTCATAGGATAGGGCTTCACAAAGAGTTATTAGCACACTTATTTTATTATTTTTTTTTAATAGAGATGGGGTTTTACCATGTCGGCCAGGCTGGTCTTGAACTCCTGACCTCGTGATCCACCCACCTTGGCCTCCCAAAGTGCTGGGATTACAGGCGTGAGCCACTGCACCCGGCCAGCACACTTATTTTTTAACAAGAAAGAAAACTTTAAAGAGAAACTTTTTTACTTCACATAGTTGGCCAGGCTGAAAGGTGATGGCGCGATTGTGGTTCACTGCAACCTCCACCTCCTGGGTTCAAGCGATTCTCCTGCCTCAGCCTCCCAAGGAAGTGGAACTACTGGTACCTGCCACCACACCCAGTTAATTTTTGTATTATTAGTAGAAATGGGGTTTCACCATGTTGGTCAGGCTGGTCTCAAACTGTCAACCTCAAATGATCTGCCCGTCTTGGCCTCCCAAAGTGCTGGGATTACAGGTGTGAGCCACCGTGCCCAGCCCTGCACTTTTTCTTTTTAATTTTTATTTTATTTTTTTTGTAGAGACAGTATTTTGTTATGTTGCCCAGGCCAGTCTTGAACTCCTGGCCTCAAGCAATCCCCCCATGTCAGCCTGCCAAAGTGCTGGAATTACAGACATGAGTCACCACACCCAGCCTCATAGCTCACATTTTGATGTAAAGAGCCAAATTCCACCTCATTTTAAGGCTAGAGCTCCACCCCAAAGTGACCATGGAATGTGCATGTTACACGCATGTTTACCCATTGCACATACACTCAACCCCCCTTATGAACAGATTCAGCTCTTCCTCCAAACCTGCTGAATCCGTGTGACTCTCTGTGTGATACAGGCCCCGTGAGGCAACAGCCCCACCTGCCCCTTCCCTCTTGGAAGACAGCAAACCTTCAGTCCACACCAGAGACGATCTCTTCCTGATTTGCAAGCTGATCTCGCCAATCCAGCTCTCCTTTCTACTATCTGGCCATCCTGGTGGCCTTTGGAACGATGAGCCACCAGCCTCAAGCTAACTCCCAAGGGCAGAATTATGCAGGAACAACAGCAAGTGTCTCTGAGACCTCTGGTCACCAACAAGGCAGTCCTCAGGGAGAGGACCAAACCCAGCAATGGCCGAAACCGGGTGCAGAGTGTGGAGGAAGGGTTTCATTGTGCAGCTCCATGTTACTAGCTTCCTGGGGAGCCTTTAGGGACAGGGATTCTAGCAGTAACTGATTCGGGAGCAGTGTCTTCGGTTTTAAATGCCTCAGGGTAGAAGAGTGTATTAGGTTGACACAGCACCCGCAGCTCACCATGGGACAACCATGGGGAGCTGTACCTGATTCAGACACGCAGAAGGTGACTTCCAAGGGGACAGCTGGACAGCTGGACTGCTGGACTGGGTGAAAGTCCCTGTAGGATCTGTGTGCCCTGAGAAGGGAGACTGTTCCTTTCCCCCTCTAAGTGCCAAGTTGAATGTCCCAGATGGAGTAGCTGATCAGATTTGTACACAAGCTGAAGAGGGAGACCCAGGCATCTCAGATCAACTTCCCCTTTTCATTCCTAAGACTGTAAACTTCCCCTTTTCATTCCTAAGACTATAAACTGAAACTGTTTTCATATGTAATTCCTGAGACTGTAAACCGAGACCCTTTTCATATGTTAAGCTATAAACCTAAGATTCTTCCACGTGTAACATCTGAAGTATAAGCCTATATAAAGACAGAACCTTCCTTTGTTAGGGGAGCTTGGCTGTTAGGCAACTATGCCACCTTGCTCCCGGCCGAATAAACCCTGCTCCCTCCTGTATTCAGTGTCCGAGAGATCCATTTCCCGTGGCCACTCCTGCTACAAAGCCATTTGATGCTGGCTTTGTGATGAACAGAATATGTTTTTACTGGACAAGCCCATTACCCACATCATGGAAGATGCCCTGTGTAAGGGGCCCTTTCTGCATGAGCACATAATGGGACTTCAGTGCTGTAAAATCCAGCAACATTCCCAGAAACTTTATTGAATTTGCTCTCAGTTTCACAGATATTAATAAAAACAAATTAATTACAGATACTAATAAAAATAATTTACAGATACTAATAAAAATTAATAAGAGAAGGGGGAAAGGCAGAGGGGAGGAGAGTCAAAAGACTCAAAGACAAAGGTTATTAAGAAATTAAGTAGCCAGGTGCAATGGCTCATGCCTCTAACTCCAGCAGTTTGGAAGGCCGAGGCAGGAGGATGGCTTCAGCCCAGAAGTTTGAGACCAGCCTGGGGAATATAGGAAGACCCCATCTCTACAAAAAAATATAGATTAAAAAATATCAACCAGGCATGGTGGCAGGAATGCACCTATAGATAGTCTCAGCTACTCAGGAGGCTGAGACAATAGAATTGCTTGAGCCCAGGAGGTCAAGGCTGTGCAGTGAGCCATGATTGCACCCCTGCACTCCAGCCTGGGTGACAGAGTGAGACCTTGTTTCAAAAAAAAAAAACAAAAAACAAAAAAACATACTGTAATCTCAGCATTTTGGGAGGCTGAGGCAGGCAGATCCCATGAGGTCAGGAGTTCGAGACCAGCCTGGCCATCATGGTAAAACCCTATCTCTACTAAAAACACAAAAAAATTATCTAGGTGTGGTGGCAGGCACCTGTAATCCCAGCTACTCGGGAGGCTGAAGCAGGAGAGAATTGCTTGAACCCGGAGGGAGAGGTTGCAGTGAGCTGAGATTTTGTCACTGCACTCCCTCCTGGGTGACAGACTGAGACTCCATCTCTCACACACACACAAAATCGAATAAAGGAAACATATGTAAGGGTATAAAAACTAGAGGAAAAGAAAGAGGAGAGTCATGGGACCATTCCCAGCAGGGTGGACATCTTTAGATGATTAAAAAATGAGATGAGGCCGGGCACGGTGGCTCACGCCTATAATCTCAGCACTTTGGAGGGCCAAGGCAAGTGGATCACAAGGTCAAGAGATCGAGACCATCCTGGTCAACATGGTGAAACCCCGTCTCTACTAAAAAAAATACAAAAATTAGCCGGGCGTGGTGGCGCATGCCTGTAGTCCCAGCTGCTCGGGAGGCTGAAGCAGAAGACTTGCTTGAACCCAGGAGGTGGAGATTGGGGTGAGCCGAGATCATGCCATTGCACTCCAACCTGGGTAACAAGAGTGAAACTCTGTCTCAAAAAAAAAAAAAAAATGAAATGAATGACATGAACATTGATGGGTTAAAACAAAGGTCTTGCCAGGCGTGGTGGCAGGTGCCTGTAGTCCCAGCTACTTGGGAGGTTGAAGTGGGAGGATCGCTTGAGCCCAGGAGTTCTGGGCTGTAGTGCGCTATGCCGATTGGGTGTCTGCACTAAGTTCGGCATCAATATGGTGACCTCCCAGGAGCGGGGGACCACCAGGTTGTCTAAGGAGGGGTGAACTGGCCCAGGTTGGAAACAGAACAGGTCAAAACTCCCGTGCTGATCAGTAGTGGGATCATGCCTGTGAATAGCCACTGCACTCTAGCCTGGGCAACATAGCAAGACCCCGTCTCTTAAAAAAAACAAGTCTTTTTTTTTTTTAAGGCGGGTTTTCACCATGTTGGTCAGGCTGGTCTTGAACTCCTGACCTCAGGTGATCCACCCACCTTGGCCTCCAAAGTGCTTGGATTACAGGTGTGAGCCACCACGCCGGCCAAAAAAGTCTTAATAGAACACTATGGAAGGTTGAGTGGGCCAAAGAGAGCCTTTGCTGGTGCCCACATGAAAGGCCTCCAAACATGTTTGCAGTATTTATCTCAGTTTGGAGAAATTTTAAGTCAGAGGGCAAAGATGACAATGAGAAATCTGATCTGAAATTGCCTGGTATAATAGCCAGGTTAATCAAGATAAAAATTGATAAAAGGACCAGTGTCCCTTGGGTCAACCCCCTAGTAGGGACCCAAAGCCTTTTGTAGAAGAGAGGGTAAAATAGTCAGGGGGTGAAGAGAAGTTTCCAAGACACCTTGATAGGGGAGCCCCATGCACCATGCTACCAAAGCCATTGGTGAATCCCTGACTTGAGCTGCAATTAGACTGAGAGAACACAACAATGTAAGTCTTGATAGGATTTCAATGAAAATCGATGAAAGTCGGAATGCTTACACAAGCTTTATGTTGAGGGAGGGGACCCTTAATCACCCTTAAGCATCTAAGACCATCCCCGCCTTGACTTCCACACTGCATTTCAATAGGAGAAGTAAAGGCTGGCAGACCAGCGCAACCTTAATCACCCTCCTATAGATCGCAGGCATGGTATGGAGGAATCTTTCTGGAATGCATTGTTTTTACTTAAACAAGATCAACCCCCCCCCCCACCCCCGCCACCCAGTCACCTACCCAAAGCCTACTCCTTGCCCAAGACCCTTTCACATGTAATTTCTAGAGCTGTAAGCCTTTAAAGGGCAGGGACTTTCTCTGTGAGCTGGAGCTTGGCTGTAAAGCAACTAGGCTGCCTTGCTCTCGGCCGAATAAATCACCTCTCCCGTCCCAGTTCTGAGTTCGAGAGGTCAGTTTTTCGAGGCTGCTCCTGCTTCAATGTAAAGAAGTAGTGTTTCCTTTATCTGAAAAAAAAAAATTTTTTTTGAGATGGAATTTCACTCTTGTTGCCCAGACTGGAGTTCAATGGTGCAATCTTGGCTCACTGCAATCTCTGCTTTCTGGGTTCAAGCAATTCTCCTGCCTCTGCCTCCTGAGTAGCTGAGATTACAGGCATGCACCACCATGCCCAGCTAATTTTGTATTTTTAGTAGAGGCAGGGTTTCCACCATGTTGATCAGCATGGTCTTGAACTCCTGACCTCAGGTGATCCACCCTCTTGGCCTCCCAAAGTGCTGGAATTACAGGTGTGAGCCACTGAGCCCAGCCTCATCTGAATATTTTATGGAAATGGATATTATGTCTGGCTGGGAACATTTTGCCTACCTGGTGTTAAAACTCGTGCTCTGAGCTGGGCGCGGTGGCTCACGCCTGTAATCCTAGCACTTTGGGAGGCCGAGGTGGGTGGATCACTTGAGGTCAGGAGTTCAAGACCAGCCTGACCATCATGGTGAAACCCCATCTTAAAAAATAAATAAATAAATAAAATAAAATAAAATAAAATAAAATAAAACTCGTGCTCTGAATGAAGAGACCTCCCCCCTCAAACAGGCTTTGTGTGAGCAACATGGCTGTTTATTCACCCAGTTGCAGGCGGGGTGGGTCTGAAAATAGAGTCAGCGAAGGGCGGTGGGATAGGAGTTGGTTGTATAGGTTTGGGGTGGGCCGTGGAAAGCTACAGAGTTACAGTTTAGGGCGGTTTTTTGCAAGCTGGGAGGGGGTCGTAGGGTGTGGACTCAGGAGACTGACCAAGGTTGGTTACAGAGCCCAATGGCCTTATCAATTGGGGTGGGAATAAGGAACAATAGAGAATGTCTCAAAGTTAATTAGGCGCCCCAGGGGTTGATCATTTCTTCCTTTTCATGGTCTTCCAGTTACTTTAGATTTTCCAGGAACTCAGGTCACAGAGGTTAACATGGCATCCATAGGGCCATCAGTCAGCCTAAAAGACCTTACACCTAGTATTGTAAAGCCAAAACCTGTTATTAAAGTCCTAGTGGAGACTGCAGTTAGGAAGGCAAGGGTTGATGGAATTAAGGTAAAAGTCTGTAGGAAGAGCAGAGCGTTTGAGCAGGCTTTACATGAAGTGGCTGCTTCTCTTTTACCTGATTATATTTTGGGGATGGACACTGGATCTCACTGGGCAATGTTTCCCCTACTTTCTTAGTCCATTTTATGCTGCTGTAAGAGAACGCCACTGATGGGTAACATATAATAAATAGAAATGTATTTGGCTCATGGTTCTGGAGGCTGGGAAGTCCAAGATCAAGGTGCTGGCATCTGGTGAGGGTCTTCTTGCTGAGTCATCCCATGGTGGCTGGCAAGAGTTAAGAGAGAGAAAGAAAGAGAGAGAGAGAGAGAGAGGATTTGTTTGATAACAAATCACTCCCAGGATAATGACATCAATCCGTGCCTGAGGGCAGAGCTCTCACGAGGTAATAACCTCTTATTAGGCCTCACCTTCCAGCATTATTGCATTGGGGATTATGTTTCCAACACATGAGATTTGGAGCTAGCTAGCATTGTAAAACAGAAGACACATAAATCTGCCCTTCAAGCCATATTAATTGGACATGCTAAATAGAAATAAGTGAGATTGACCAAGCTGCACAGTGTGGGAGAGAAGCTGGAGTGCCAGTGGTGACAAATTCTCTGTGTAATATCTCCAGGTGAGGCATAGCCTGGGGACTGGAGACAAATCCTGAGAGAGCACCTCCCACCAACAACACCTGGGCCTTTTTCTTTTCTTTTCTTTTCTTTTCTTTTCTTTTTTAGACAGGGTCTCACTCTGTCACCCAAGCTGGAGTGCAGTGGTGTGATCTCAGCTCACTGCAGCCTCAACCTCCTGGGCTCAAGTGATCCTCCCACTTCAGCCTCCTGAGCATCTGGGACTATAGGCGCACACCACCATGCCCAGCTAATTTTGTATTTTTAGTCGAGATAGGGTTTCATCATATTGCCCAGGCTGGTCTTGAACTCCTAGACTCAAGAGATCCTCCCACTGTGGCCTCCCAAAGTGCTGGGATTTCAGGCGTGAGCCATCACACCCAGCTCACCTGGGACTTTGGACTAGAGAATTGCCACTGGAGGGGCATTTATTGACTTACATACATTAATTGAAGCTACCTCATGACTGACGGGCATAAAATAATCTTGAAACCTGAAATACCTACAATACCTTGGGTGACATCACAGAAACCCTCTAATGGAGATGACAGTGCCAAGAAAAGTTCCATAACAGCATGGAAACGATTTGTACGGGATGGTGCCACCTGGGGAAGGCAGAGAGACTCACGAGCAGGGCGAATCGCCAAGGACTGACTCTGGAACTGTGTGAGGAGCTGCTGGATGTTTTTTTTTAACTTTTATTTTAGGTTCAGGGACACATGGAAGGTTTTTACATAGATAACTCATGTTGCAGGGGTCATCGTACAGATGATGATGATGATGATGATGATGATGATCATGATGATTTTGGAAACAGAGTCTCACTCTATCCCCTAGGCTGGAGTTCAGTGGCACAATCTTGGCTCTCTGCAACCTCTGCCTCCCAGGTTCAACTGATTCTCCTGCCTCAGCTTCCCAAGTAGCTGGGATTACAGGCACATGTCACCACGCCCAGCTAATTTTTGTATTTTTGGTAGAGACGGGGTTTCTCCATGTTGGCCAGGCTGGTCTCAAACTCCTGACCTCAGGTGATCCATCCACCTCAGCCTCCCACAGTGCTGGGATTATACATGTGAGCCACCATGCCTGGCCTGTTGTACAGATTATTTTATCAACTAGATATTAAGCCCAGTACGCATGTATCTCACGCTGCTAATAAAGACATACCCAAGACTGGGTTATATATTTATTTATCTATTTTGATACAGAGTCTCGTTCTGTCATCCAGGCAGGAGTGCAGTGACATGATGTTAGCTCACTGCAACGTCTACCTCCTGGGTTCAAACTATTTTCCTGCCTCAGCCTCCTGAGTAGCTGGGGATTACAGGCACGCGCCACCACACCTGGCTACTTTTTGTATTTGCAGTAGAGACAGGGTTTCACCATGTTGGCCAGGCTGGTCTTGAACTCTTGACCTCATGTGCCTCAGCCTCCCAAAGTGCTGGGATTACAGGGTTGAGCCACAACGCCCTGTGAGACTGTGTAGTTTATTTAAAAAAGAGGTTTAAGGCCGGGTGTGGTGGCTCATGCCTGTAATCCCAACGCTTTGGGAGGCCGAGGTGGGTGGGTCACTTGACATGGAGGTTCAAGACCAGCCTGACCGACATGGAGAAACCCCATCTCTACTAAAAGTACAATATTAGCCAGACATGGTAGTGCATGCCTGTAATCCCAGCTACTCGGAAGGCTGAGGCAGGAGAATCGCTTGAACCCAGGAGGCAGAGGTTGAGGTGAGCTGAGACTGTGCCATTGCTCTCCAGCCTGGGCAACAAGAGTGAAACTCCGTCAGAAAAAAGGAGGAGAAAAAAAACAAAAGAGGTTTAATTGACTTACACAGTTCAGCATGGCTGGGGAGGCCTCAGGAAACTTACAATCATGGCAGAGGTTGAAGCAAACATGTCTTTCTTCGCATGGCAGCAGATAGGAGAAGCGTGGAGCAAAAGGGGGAAAAGCCCTTTTTAAAACCATCAGATCTTGTGAGCACTCACTCACTATCACGAGAACAGCAGCATGGGGGTAACCTGCCCCATAATTCAATTCCCTCCCACTGGGTCCCTCCCACAACACATGGGTATGATGGGAACTACAATTTGAGATAAGATTTGGGTGGGGACACAGCCAAACCATATCAGCCCCATAGTTATCTTTCCTGCTCCTCTCCCTCCTCCCACCCTCCACCCTCAAGTAGGTCCCCCCCGCCGCAGTGTCCGTTGTTTTCTTGTTTGTGTCCATAAATGTTCATTTAGTTGCTGGATTTCATCATCACTAGGGGAGTGCCCCATTCACAGCTGTCAACTGGCCAACAAAGAGCCGCCTAGTTAGTGGTGAATGGGCAACACCCGGTCTGGAAGGATGCCACTCTGATCAAAAAGGTGGAAACAGATCAGCTTGGTGGGCTGACCTGCACACTGTTTTCCTAGCAGTGGTGGAGGAATCGAACAGTGGGCTGGGCATGGTGGCATGCCTGTAATCCCAGCACTTCTGGAAGCCAAAGTGGGCAGATCACTGGAGGTCAGGAGTTTGACAGCAGCCTGGGCAACACAGTGAAACCCCATCTCTACTAAAAAAAACAAAACTTAGGTTTGGTGGCAGGTGCCTCTAATCGCAGCTACTCAGGAGGCTGAGGCAGGAGAATTACCTGAACCCGTGAGGCAGAGATTGCAGTGAGCCGAGATTTTGCCGCTGCACTCCAGCCTGGGCGACAGAGCAAGACTCCAACTCAAAAACAAAATAAAGAACCAAACAGGGGTAAGAGCTGCTGCGTTTGAGTTTTTACTGTCTCCTGGGCAGCAGCCACATGGTCAGGCCAGAGGGCTGTGGAAACCTGATTTATTGAAGGGGTGGTCATGTGGGGCGTGGCCCTGTGGAAACGTGTGGGTTCCTTAAAGCAGGGCACATCGATGCCCATCAGAACTTGTGTGTACTGTCTTAAGGTGGCCACTACTTGGACCTCGAAATGAATGGGTGTGGGGACTGCAGGTGTGCAGGAATGGGCTGAACTAAACCCTGCTCACGAGTAGGGTGCCTTCCCCCGTGGCACCATCCTGTAGAAACCATTTCCGTGTTGTTAGGAAACTCTTTTTGGGACTGCCATCTCCATTAGAGGGTTTCTCTGATGGCACCCCAGATATTTGTAGGTATTTCAGGTTTCAGGATTATTTTATGTCCTTCGATCATGGGGTAGCTTCAATCAATGGATGATAGCAGGTGAGTAAATGCCCCTAGTAAATGTACCTCTTGCACCTGCTGAGGCATAATATGCCAATAAGGATGGCGCTGTCAGCCAGCCACAGAGGCAGGCATTGCTGGTGGCTGTGCGGCCGATTCTCCAGGCTAGGCCCTGGACACACCTCCAAGCCAGGCTTCTGCTCGAGCCCTGGGGGTCGACTCTGGACTGTGCTTGGCCTGCCTGGTGGTGGACACATATGTTCAGAGTACATCAAAGAATTAGAACAGGGCCGGTGTGGTGGCTGATGCCTGTAAACCCAGCACTTTGGGAGGCCGAGGCGTGTGGATCATTTGAGGTCAGGAGTTCGAGACCAGCTTGGCCAACATGGTAAGACCCCGTCTCTACTAAAAATGCAAAAATTAGCCGGACATGGTGGCAGGCACCTGTAATCCCAACTACTCGAGAGGCTAAGGTAGGAGAATCGCTTGAACCCAGGAGGCAGAGGTTGCACTGAGCTGAGATTGTGCCAATGCACTCCAGCCTGGGTGACAGAGTGAGACTCTGTCAAAAAAAAAAAAAAAAGGAATGGTGGAGTGACATTTCCTCAGGCCAAAGAACACCCTGTGCACCCCATAATGTCCAACGCTGGGCAGAGAGCTATCCTCAGAGGAATAGTTTGGCAAAAAATTGAAATGGGCAGTTGAAATGAAACACTGGTTGTCGGCCCAGCACTGCGGCTCACGCCTGTCATCCCAGCTCTTAGGGAGGCAGAGGCGGGAGGATAGCTTGAGCCCAGGAGTTCGAGACCTGCCTGGGCAATATAGCGAGACCCCATTCTCCACAAAAAGGAAAAAATCAAAAAGACAAAAAAAAATAGATATATGTCCAAGAGTGAACTGTCTTGATCTCTGTATGATGATATTGGAAGCATTAAAAACAAATTGTTGCTTTTTTTTTTTTTAAATAATTGAGACGGGGTTTCACCATGTTGGCCAGGATGGTCTCGATCTCTTGACCTCATGATCTGCCCACCTCGGCCTCCCAAAGTGCTGGGATTCCAGGCGTGAGCCACTGCGCCTGGCCCAAATTGTTGCATTTTAAATATAATGGCTATGAGCATTTTAAGAAGTGGAAAGGCTTTCTCATTTATTTATTTTTATGTATGTATGTATGTATGTATGTATGTATATGAATGGAACCCAGGTACTTTTTTTTTCTTTTAAAGAGTAAGAAATTGAAACAAAAGTAGAGCCCAGTGCCACTGAGAACAACAAAAAGGTAGAGAGTAACTGGCCAAATGCAGACAGAAGGACAGGGAGGGAGGGAGGGAGGGAGAGAGAGGGAAGGCAGGGAGGGAGGGGAGGGGAGAGAGGGGAAGGGAGGGAAAGAGGGAAAGGAGAGGGGAGGGGAGGGAAGGGGAGGGAAGAGGAGGGAAAGAAAGAAGCAAAAGACGTGGGAATGGAGGTCCAGGCTGTGCAATATGGAGCAGGTGAAAGGAAATGAGAGGCATCCTCCCGAGCAGTTGGCAGGTAAAGCAGCCTGGCGGGCTGTTGGCCGTGCCCAGTGCCGGTGGCAGCAGGAGGGTTTCGGGAAGGCCCAGAGCTCCTGCAGGCCAGGGTGGTCAGATGGTTGGGCCAAGGAGGGCCTGCAGGTGTCGCTGTGACAAGGTATGGCCCCTGAGTCCTGTCCCTTATCCTGGCATCCTGCCAAGACAAAGCCCACCAGCGTTTACCCAACTGGACGTGGGGAACAGAGCACCTAAGAGCCTCTAAACTCCCCGCCTCCCCCAGAGACTCTCCTGCCCAGCACTGCCTCCTTTTTGTGGTGTCCCCAACCTGCTATGTGGCCACGGGCACCTGGACACCTGGGACCAGTGGTCATTGTCTTTCCCTGGAGCATGAGGAGAAGCTCAGGTTGGGCTCAGGGCTGGAGAGGAGGGCTATCTTGCAGCCCCTGCCGTGTGTGCCCCTGTGTGCACGTGCGCGTGTGAGGATGGGTACCTGCAAGGCCAGGATTGCCACCTGCAGCCACCCATCTGACCTGGTGTATTTGCAGGGGGCGGGGCTTGCCTGAGTCAAGATGGAGCAGTGAGGCCCCTGCTGTTTTCCCTGTTTCCACTTTTTGCAGTAGCCTATGACCACAGGTGTGATCACACCACACTTCTTTTGTTTCTTTCACTTTTTTTTTTGAGACGGACAGAGTCTCACTCTGTGGCCCAAGCTGGAGTGCAGTGGTGCGATCTCAGCTCACTGCAACCTTTGCCACCCGGGTTCAAGCGATTCTCCTGCCTTAGCCTCCCGAGTAGTTGGGATTACAGGTGTGAGCCACCACACACAGCTACCTTTTGTATTTTTTTAGTAGAGACAGGGTTTCACCATGCTGGTCAGGCTGGTCTCGAACTCCTGACCTCAGATGATCTGCCCACCCTGGCCTCCCAAAGTGCTGGGATTACAAGCATGAGCCCGGCCTCATTTCTTTCACTTTTTAACTTAAATCCCTCCTGTAACCTTGTCGTCCATCATTGCAGCTATGAAATCCTAGCCTTGGTGTCACAGCTACTTATTGATACATGTTAAATAAATACGTGGCCATGGATACAAAACCCTTGTGTTCACATTTCACCCGAGTCACATCCGGTGTCCCCAGCACCAGCCAGATCCCCTGCTGGGCCGTCGTGGCCATCAGAGTGGAGCAGAGCTGGGCTGGGTTCCAGTTCCGTTGCTCATCTGCTGTGGGATTTTCAGCCAGTCCTCGCCTTCTCTAAGCCTCAGTTTCCACACCTGGGAAGTGGAGGGCCCCTGGCAGGTGAGGTTACTGGGAGGTCAGCTCTCCCCCTCCCCCTGCCTTGGAACTGTTGTCAGTCACTCTGGAGGTCCCTGCATCCACCAGAGAAGCCTGCCAAGTTGAAGGGGGTTGAACTGTCCTTGTTGCAGAAGCCGCACCTCCACGGCAAACTCCACCGAGGTACCGAGTGCTTTAGGATCGGAAGGAAGAGGGCATGTTTGTTCCTTTCACAGCCCCAAAAGAACCTTTCCAAAAATAGCTAGGCCTTAGGGCCAAGCAGAAACATCAGAACCATGTTTGGAGGGTTAGTATTTTATTTTTTTTTTTTTGGTATTACAGCAATTCAACTTTTCAGAAAGGAAATGAAATGGGAAGTGAATGTCATACCTTGCAAGCCTTGTGAAGAGGATTGGGCAACTTGCTTCCAGATTCTTAACATCCATAACCTTTGGTCTGGAGATACCAGTTCTAGAATTTGTCTTAAGGAAATAACCACGCCTGGCTAATTTTTGTATTTTTGGTAGAGGCGGGGTTTTACGATGTTGGCCAGGATGGTCTCAAACTCCTGACCTCAAGTGATCCGTCTGCCTCAGCCCCACAAAATGCTGGGATTACAGGTGTGAGCCACCATGCCCTGCCCATTTGCTTTTTTTCCAGTGTAGACTTTTCCAGTAGTCAAACATTTTATTCTTTTATAGTGTCTGAGTTTTGAGTCATAGATAAAATTGTCCCTGCTCTAAGATTCAAAAGAAATTTCCCCTATTCTTTTCTAGGACTGTTATGCTTTCAGGCTTCCCATTGAAAACTTGGATGTTGGGTACCAGCCCCACCCTATACGTGGATGCCCTTAGTCCCGGGGGTGATGGGGGATTGAGAAAAGGAAATAGAGACACGAGAGTAGGATTTACAGCGTGGGTCCAGGGGACCAATGCAAGCATGGGAACCATGTTGGCCCCGAGCTCTGGGCTCCAAACACTTTTATTATGTGCACAATCTCATTGATCTTATGGGCGTGGAAAGGGAGGGTAAAGGAGTGGGTAAGATAGCTGGGTGGAGAGCGCCTGAGATCCTTCTAAGACATGCTAAACTGGTACTCTGAGTTTACCACCAATTGTTATCAGGGTGGGCTGCATCGGAAGTATAGCAGAGGAGGAGCCACCCGGTCTGACCACACCCAGTGCATCAAGGGGCTTTTACCTCCCTAGCGTTGAGGATATAGAGCAATTGAAATCACTCCATATTCCGAGAACCCAGGCAGAGCCTGAGGCGTTCTGTGATCTCTGCCCTGCAAGGCTTTTCTCCTCCTTGCCAGCTCCCATCTGCAAAGACCCTCCCGGATCTTGTGAGCAGAGGTCGCCTCCCTTCTCACAGATCTTTGCATAAGTCCTGTTTAGGCGGCCCTGATGCAGTCTCCATGTTGAGAAGGCATTTGTGGGATCAGAGCAGTATTCCGTGCTCTGCAGCCACCCCGCGGTGTTCCCGGTGTCACTGTGCTCTCAGATGGTCTTTACCTTAGGCCTCCTGTTGCCGCTTGATTTCTAATTAACGGCACCACTAATACAGTTTAGTTCAGTGCATAAACTTCAGTGTACTCTGAGCCTAGTAAGCTCCTAATTATTTAGCTAGAATTAACATAGGTCTCCCCTGGCCATCTTGACCCACACTTGGATCTGCGTGCATTATATTCTGGTGTCTGACATGAAATAGGCATCACCTCCTTTGATTTTCCAGCGGTTGTGCCATGTGCGTCCCTGGCACTCTGGAGGAAAGGGTTTGGTCGGGCAGTTAGCCCAGTGTGGGGACATTTGCAGAGACTGGATGATTGAGGAAAGGAGGCACACTCCCCTCCATGCACAGAGACCACAGATGGGAAGAGCTTCATGTGCCGAGGTCTCAAGGTGGGAGGAAGCTCGGCTGATTCTCAGAACAGCAAGGCCAGCGTGGCTGCAGGTGCTGGGGAAGCAACAAGGACAGGGATGGGTTCCTGGGGGGCCAGGTCATGTAGGGACTGGCAGGTAACTGTGGAGTCTGGCTTGGATTTGGGCTCTAAGGGTACCGAGGAGCTGCAGATAAGATTGCCAGAATCATTTACTTGATAAGATAAGACCCAGACTACAAACTGGGGGGCCTAAGGGTACGGACAGTTCAAGTTTTGCTGCAAATTGGCTGGGCGTGGTGGCTGATTCCTATAATCCCAGCACTTTGGGAGGCTGAGGCGCATGGATCACTTGAGGTCAGGAGTTCAAGCCAAGCCTGACAAAATGGTGAAATCCCATCTCTACTAAAAATACAAACATTAGCCAGGCATCTTCCATGATGTGGGTGATGGGCTTGTCCAATAGAAACATATTCTGTTCATCACAAAGCCGGCAGCAAATGGCTTGTGTAGAAATCTGATCAGCTACTCCGTCTGGGACATTCAACTTGGCACTTAGAGGGGGAAAGGAACAGTCTGCCTTCTCAGGGCACACAGACCCTACAGGGACTTTCACCCAGTCCAGCTACTCGGGAGGCTGAGGCAGGAGAATCACTTGAACCCAGGAGGCAGAGGTTGCAGTGAGCCAAGATCATGCTACTGCACTCCAGCCTGGGTGACATAGCGAAACCGAACTGGTTAGTTATTGTGGAAATGCAACTCGAAGGCATAATGAAATCCCCTTCACACACACGAGGGTGGCTCTAATCAAAGCTCCAGGTAATAATTGTTGGTGAGGATGTGGAGGAAGTGGGGCCCTCATAGTGGCCCTGCTTCTGCTGGTGGGAATGTAAAATAGTACAGCCACTTTGGAAAATACTCTGGCAATTCCTGAAATAAATTCCAGTAATTCTACTCCAAGAGAATTGGAAACATATGTACACACAAAAAAACTTGTGCACAGACGTGTAGAGATCATTACTCATAATAACCAGAGTGGAAACAACCCAAACATCCATCCACAGCTGAATGGAGACCCCACATGTGGTCTCTCCACACGGTGGAATATTATTCAGCCATGAAAAGGAGTGACGTTCCGATACATGCTACAACCTGGATGGAAGCCTTACACAGAGAAGCCAGACACAAAAGATCCCACATTGCACAATTCCATTTGTGTGAAATGTCCAGAACAGGCAGCTCCATAGAGACTGAAAGTATCTTAGTGGTCATCAGGGGCTGGGAGAGTTGGGGGAAATGGGAAGTGATTACTAATGGTACAGGGTTTCTTTTTGGGTAATGATGGAAATAGATGTTGGAAAGAGATGCTCGGTGCCGCAAAGAAAAATCAGCACCAAGACAAAGGATCTTTCAGCAACGCAAGTTTTACTTCCTGGACTGCAGGAAGGGAACTCTCGCTAGCCATCTTGCCACAAGAGTACAAAGAACAAAGGAAAACACACAAATTTATCCCTTACGCATTTGGGGTCATCCTTACTAGCTGTGTCTGATCTCTGTTGGCCAGAGCCAGACCTCACAATCTAAACTAAAACCCGACTGGCTAACAACTTAAAACTTTTCTAAACAGGTAAAAGCAATGGAGAGCTGGGACATGTGTGGCTGAAAGATCCTTTGTCTCGGTGCCAATTTTTCTTTGTGGCACTAAGCACCTATTTACAACATCTATTTCCAACAGGTGATGAAAATTTTCTAAAATTGATTGTGATCATGGTTGCACATTTATTTGAATATACTAAAAACCATTGAAATATACTTTTGAGGGTGAACTATGTCTCAATAATGTTGCTTTTAGGACACACTGGTAATACATTTTTTTTCAGCTCTATCTATAAAAAGAGCAACAGCCTAATAGACAACTGGGCAAAGTGTATGAACAGTACACTGAAAAAGAAATACAAATGGCCCACACATTTATAAAGAGATGCTGAGCTTAGTGGTGCCATCACGGCTCACTGTAGCCTCGACCTCCTGGGCTCAGGTGATCTCCTACCTTAGCCTCCCAGGTAGCTGAGACTACAGGTGCACACCACCACACCCAGCTAATTTTTGTAGAGATGGGGTCTTGCTATGTTGCCCAGGCTGGACTCAAACTGCTGGGCTCAAGAGATCCTCCAGCCTCACTCTCCCAAAGTGCTGGGATTATGGGGAGAGCCACCATGCCTGCCCTCAGGCTTACTCACAATGAAAAGAATGCAAATGCAAGAACTACCCCCAACTACCATTTTCACTTCTCAGACAGTGGAATGTCTACATTTTGGCAGGCACTCTGGTAGGCCCGTGCAAGCCCCTCACACCTGGGTGAGGTGACCACAGAACAGGACAATCCCGACGGGGGATGGGATAGTTACTCTGATGTGTCAGCTTGATGGAGCCACAGGGTGCCCAGGTATTCAGTCAAACATGATCCTGGGTGTGCCTGTGAGGCTGTTTCTCGATGAGACGAACATTGAAATCCACAGACTGAGGAGAGCAGAGGGCCCTGCTACCTCAGATGGGCTCCAACCTGTCAGTTGAGGGTCTGAGTGGAACGCAAAGGCTGACCTTCCCCCAAGCAAGAGGGACTTCCGGCTGCCTGACTGCTTTGACAGTGGCACATCAGTCTTTTCCTGCATCTGCTCTCCTGGGTCTCCAACTGCAGATCTTAGGGCTGTCAGCCTGCATAATTTGGGGAGTCATTTCTCAGTTCCTTACCATAAATCTCAGTCTCTCTCCCTACCCTTCTCTCTCTCCTCCCCCCCTCCGCCATGTGTGTGTGTGTGTGTGTGTGTGTGTGTGTGTGTGCACATGTACACATATATCCTATTGGTTCTGTTTCTCTGGAGATCTTCACTAATACAGACAGCAACTCAGGAAAAGACGTCAACACTGTCTGTACACATGGCCTTGACTCCGCAATCACAATTCTGAGAATCCACCCTAGGGATGAGCCAGGTGAAAAACCTGACCTTTGTACAGAGTTATTTATTGCAACAATGTTTATAAGAGAAAACGACTGGAAAGACTCTTCTGTCACAGGAAACAAATCATTGTGGTAAAATAAATCCATACGATGGAACACTGTGCCCCTTTAGGCAACATACGTAAATAAAATGAAAGAACCGGAAGCTCTCTATTTACTTAATGGAAATTAGCACCTAGACGCAGAAGTAAATTCTGAAAGATACACAAGAGACTATGTGTCAGATGGGCCAGGGATGGGAGTAAGACTCTTCTCTAGATGCTTTTTTTTTTTCTTTTTTCTTTTTAAGACAGCCTTGCTTTGTCACCCAGACTGGAGTACAATGGTGCCACCTCGGCTTACTGCAACCTCGGCCGCCTGGGTTGAAGCTATCCTCCCACCTCAGCCTCCTGAGTAGCTGGGACTACAGTTTAACGCCACCATGCCCAGCTAATTTTTAAATTTTTTTTATTTTTTTGAGACTGAGTTTCCCTCTGTTGCCCAGGCTGGAGTGCAGTGGCAGGATTTCGGCTCACTGCAACCTCTGCTTCCCAGTTTCAAGCGATTCTCCTGCCTCAGACTCCTGAGAAGCTGGGATTACAGGCACACACCACCAAACCTGGTAATTTTTGTTATTTTTAGTAGATATGGGGTTTCTCCATGTTGGTCACACTGGTCTCAAACTCCTGACCTTGTGATCCGCCCCTCTCGGCCTCTCAAAGTGCTGGGATTACAGGCATGAGCCACTGCATCTGGCCTCCAGATACTTTTTAATTTTGATCTGATATTTGAACCAATGATCCAAATATATCCTCTACTTAGAAAATAAAATATCCCCTCCTCACTCACCTCCAGTGTACTGGTTCATTGCCCTTGAAGGCCCAAGCCCCGCTTTGCTGGAATGTGTCTGTTGCTGACTGCGGGTACTCCCTGCACCTAGGAGAGGCCGGAGTGTAGCAGGTGCACACAGGGACTGAAGGGCTGGATAGAGAAAAGCTGAAAAGCTGGAAACAAACTAAAAACAACAGAGAATCCTTGAAATAAATGAAGGTGCATTCCAACTGTGGCCTATCTATGAAGCAACGAAGGGGGAAGCACGTCTAGACCTCACTGTTAGGTGGGGGGAAAGCCGGTTCCAGAACTGTATCTACAACGCCATCTGCTTTACCTTAAAGGGACCCCCAAATAAAACTATGTATTTCTAGTATATAAGGCATATAAAATGCGAAAAAGACTGGGGGATACACAGACTCACAATTGTGCTTACTTCCAGAGAAGGATTGGAAGGGGTCGGGAGGGAGAGGGGTCAGGGGGCTTCGCTGTTCAGTTTCCGTGTCTTCCCAAGAGATTGCATTTATTACTCGAGGAAAACCACGTTTATAAACATAAACGTTAGTAAATAACGAGCAGAAACGCTTATATACCCACTGACTTCCATTTTGTTAGCGCGCACAAGAGTTGAAAAAACTGCATAGAAAGTAGCGCAGACCAAAGGCCTCAGGAAGCAGCGCCGCATGCTAATCGGGTAATGAGATCCCAAGCGTTTTTAATAAGCGCTGGGCTTCACACTTCAGTGTTTCCTGTTTTCCCACAGTAAATGCTTCTAATGAAGGGGACTCTGACCAGTGAGCCGCGAGAATGAACTCTTGCTCCAGCCGGGCCGGGGACGCCTGGCCGGGAGCTGGGTCGGGCCGGGGGCGGGTCCGCCTGGGCCAGGCTGCGGGGAGCACCTGGGACACCCGGAGCAGGAAGCGGTGCTAGGTGCTGAGCGCACGCCAGTGGCCAAGGGGTGCTTGCTCCGCAGGTGGAGGGCGCGCCGCGCGCTCGGGCCTCCCTCCGGACCCCGGGGCTCTGCGCCAGCTCCAGGAAGCGCCTCCGGCAGCGGGCGGCCACTCCGCTCCATCTCTCCGCACCCCAAGTCCCAGCCCGGCGTAGGGCACAGGGGCGATTGCACACTCCGGAGGGGCGGCTCCAGAGGGGTTCCGCCTCTGCCCGCCGGTCCCTCTTGCGGTCTAACTTCTCCCCTCGGGGCGCGGCCTCGGCCAACCTCCACCCGCAGCGATCGCCTAGGGGCGGCCTCTCCCGCCAGCCCCTCCGACCCGGCGGAACCGGGAGGGGATTCGCGCTCCCTCCGAGGACGTCCTCCCCGCTCGCCCCTGGGCCTCCTTGTCTGCAAAAGAGGAGCCGACGGAGACCCTGGGACGGAACTGGGGCTCTCCATGGGCGCCGAGAGGAGCGGAGGAAGCCGGGGGACACCGCACGCCTCCTCCCCAGCCTCTGCCAGCTCCTCCCCAGAGGGAAGGACCCGCGGCTGAGCGCGCTCCCCGGACCTGGACTGCGCCCTGGACCCTCCAGACCTGGACTTCGCCCTGGACCCTCCAGACCTGGACTACGCCCTGGACCCCCAGCCATTCCGCGGCCTGGCAGGGGAGGGGGCTGCAGCGCCTGGACTGGCCATGGAATTATGTTGCATGAAAAACAAAGAGAACAGGGCCATTTCGTGTTTCTCACAGCCTGTCGGCCGCTCCCGCCCCACTGCCCCCTGCTCCGGGCCTTAGAGGACGGTCACCTCCTCCTCCCCACCGGTCCCTACCGCCAAAATTCCCCAGCTCTTCTTTCCTCTGTCAGAAGTCTGTGACCTCAAGGAAACAATTAGCTTCGCCCGCAGCCAATTAGCGCCCAGCCAATTCCCTATTTTTCCAGCGCGCAAATGTTTTGGCGGGCTGGAGACGCCCAGGACCTTGGAAACCAGACAACCGCCGTTTCGAACTGGAGCGGAGGGGGCTTGAGGGGGAGCCGGGGGGACAGACAGGTTGGTCTTAGACAAGGAAGAAGCCTCCCTGTGGGAGCACCGCAGAGAAAGGGATTATCAGTCTATCTGGGCTAATGCGGGGACGCTTCTTGGAGCAAGTGATTTCTGAGCAGACCTTGAGGGCTGAGTGGGAAGTTACCAGAGGGGAAAGGAGACAGCCACTGGGCTATATTTCAGGGTCAAGATCAGCGTGGGAGGTCTGGGCACACACACCCACCCCCAGCAGGAGGACTGGGAGCTGGTCCCTGAAAGTGCTGTGCACATCTGTCATCCTGGATCGACGCATCAGATGTGGTCTCTCTGGACGAACAATTCAGCTGTACCAGGGGTGAAACACCGACCCAGGCTACGATATGGGTGAACCCCGAAGACATGCTACTCAGTGAAAAAAGGCAGTCACCAACGACCACATATTGTAGGATCCCATTCACATGAAATGTGCAAACGGGGCAAATCCATATGTGAATCTGACAGAAGGTGGACTAGGGGCTGCCGCCGGCTGGGAGCATGAGGAGAATGACTGCTGATGGGTTGAGTGTTTTGTTTAGGGGAGAATGTTTAGGAAATTAGATTGTGGTGGTGGCTGCACAACCCTGTGTATATACCAAAATCGATGGAATTGTACACTGTAAAACAGTGAACTTTATGGTATGTGAGTCAAATCTCAGTAGATTAAAAAAAGAGAGCTTAGCAGGGCTGGACGAAGTGACTCACGCCTGTAATCCCAGCGCTTTGGGAAGCCGAGGTGGGTAGATCACCTGATATCAGGAGTTCCAAACCAGCTTAGCTAACATGGCAAAAACCCATCTCTACTAAAAATACACAAATCAGCTGGGTGTGGTGGCGGGCACCTGTAATCCCAGCTACTCGGGAGGCTGAGACAGGAGAATTGCTTGAACCCAGGATGTGGAAGTTGCAGTGAGCCTAGATTGTGCCACTGCACTCCAGCCTGGGCGACAGAGCAAGAGATCGAGACTCTGGAGAGAGCTTAGCAGATCTGCACCTCGGCTCCTGCACCGTGGTCCTTACAGCTGCCCCATTTTGCCCCAGAGGGCGCTTCTGCCTGGGCCTTGCAGTGGGGCAAGGCCACAGCCTGGTCAGCACCTTGCTGCCCTCTGAGAGTGTCTTCTCGGGAGAGCCGACTGGGCCTGCTTTGCCTCATTCTCTTCTCCTGGCACCTGATCCATGGCTGTGCACAAAGACAAGAAGAGGTGAGTGGAAAGACACTCTGGGCAGAGGGAACAGCCAGAACAGATGCCCAGAAACAGGAAGTGGGGTGAGGTCTCGAGTGGAGGGAGCACAGAGCCCAGTGAGGTTCGTGAGCCCAAGCTGGAAGGGTCCTTTGGGCACAGATCTCTAGGAGGTCTTTCCGCCTGCCCTAGAGGAAGGGCCAGCTTCTGGGAAATGCAACCCGAGCAGTCACACAGGGGCCGGAACTTAACAGGGCTTTGCGGTTGGTTCATGCTCTGTGGTCACTGGCTTGACATTCCTTTCTTGTTTTTTAAAGCTTTCTAAATTTTATTTATTTATTTGGTTATTTATTTTGGAGACAGAGTCTCCAGAGCTCTGTCACCCAGGCTGGAGTGCAGTGGTGTGATCATAGCTCACTGCAGCCTCGAACTCCTGGGCTCAAGCTCAAGCGATCCTCTTACCTCAGCCTCTCAAGTAGCTGGGACTACAGGCACACCACCAGCTAACTTTTTTTTCTTTTCTTTTTTTCTGTAGAGATAGGGTCTTGCTTTATTGCCCAGTGTGGTCTCAAACTCCTGTCTTCAAGCGATCTTCCCATCTCAGCTTGAATTCTCCATTGTTCTTGATCAAAGAGCCTTCATTTCCTTTTGCTTGACAAATTTTGAAGCCCATTCTGCCTGGAGGCCACAGGTTGCAAAGACGTTGGGGCATAGAAGGTGACCATGAAGAAGGACACACATGGGCAGAGTTTAGAGGTTCCTTCGGGAGACATGGAGATGGGGTGAGGGCCTGGAAGGGAAGGGCCAGATGGAGGGGCACCAGGCAGCTAAGCCTGCAGAGCCTCAGCTCTCTACCCATCCAACCCAACCATCACTCAGTCATTCGGCTAACATTTCTGAGACCCAAGTTATATATCTGGTTCTGGTTTCCAGGGATTCACATCAGAAGTTGGGTGCATCGAGGTTTGGCTATATTTGGTTATAGATTACAGAGGCATAATCACAAACCTTGTTATTTTTTTGAGACAGAGTTGCACTCCTGTTGCCCTGGCTGGAGTGCAATGGCGCAGTCTCGGCTCACCACAACCTGTGCCTCCCGGGTTCCAGCGATTCTCCTGTCTCAGCCTCCCAAGTAGATGGAATTATAGGTGTGCAACACCACCCCCGGCTAATTTTGTGTTTTTAGTAGAGACGGGGTTTCTCTATGTTGATCAGGCTGGTCTTGAACTCCCGACCTCAGGTGATCTGCCCGCCTTAGCCTCCCTCAGTGCTGGAATTACAGGCGTGAGCCACTGCGCCCTGCTGATGATCATATGTGCAGAAAAAGGCAAGGATTCGGGTCACTTATCGTTTAAGAAATATAAGAGGAACTCAGGCAAGAGGCATGGGGGCCATGGGCTCTGTCCTGTTCTGTCTTCAAAGCCTCCTTCTGGAGACCTGCAAGTCAGAATCAGCGTCTTTGTGAAATTACGCTGCAAGCAGTGATGAGTCAACGTGGTTCCTTACATTTGCTGCTTTGTCTCATAAAGATGTATGCTAAACTGTTAAATAAGTATAAGAAAGTCCATCGAAGTTCTGATTTCCTTTGATGGCTATTTGCTGCTTTCTTTCTTTTCTTTTTTTGAGACAGAGCCTCACTCTGTTGCCCAGGCTGGAGTGCAGTGGCGTGATCTTGGCTCACTGCAACCTCTGCCTCCCAGGTTCAAGTGATTCCCCTGCCTCAGCCTCCCAGGTAGCTAGGACTACAGGCGTGTGCCACCACACCTGGCTAATTTTTGTGTGTGTGTGTTTTTAGTAGAGATGGGGTGTCACTGTGCTGGCCAGGCTGGTCTTGAACTCCTGACCTCAAGTGATCCAGCCACCTCAGCCTCCCAAAGTGCTGGGATTACAGGCATAAACCACTGTGCTCTATTTGCTAATTTCTTTGACATAGAAAACACACACCCACACCCGCACCCCAATTTGTCTTTTCTTTGTGGCCTTGCTTTGCTGGCAAGTGAGGCTTGACTTCTCCCAGTGGGTAACGTGGCCCCAGGAAGCAAGTGAATGAAGTCATTTCCCTGGAGGTAGGTGTAGGGGTGGGCTCTAGTGAGGCTCTGACAGGATCAGAAAGGCGATGCCAGAGGGGCGAGGTGGGAGCTCAAAGGGGAGCCAGGCTGGGGACGCAGCCACTGAGCGGCTGGGCACCTGTAATCCCATCTACTCGGGAGGCTCAGGCAGGTGAATGGTTTGAACCCAGGAGGTTGAGGTTGCAGTGAGCCAAGATCATGGCACTGCGCTCCAGCCTGGGCGACAGAGCAAAACTCCATCTCAAAAAGAAAAAGAAAAGAAAGCTGCCATAAGATTGCTACAAAACTGGTGAATGTCCTACAGGGCATTAAAGTAATAACCTCGAGGAATTCTTTTTTGTGTCAACTGGAAATACTTCAAATTTCTGTTGGCCAAAAATCTACCAGCTCACGTGTAACTTCACAGACTCTAGGACCTAGTCCAAGATACTATTCCCTAGATAATGAGCAAATCCTTGAATGGGACGGTTAGGCAATGATCAAGTGTGACACTGAAAGCACATTCAGACATGCTTTGCCTTATTTCCAAGTTTTGGATATTTTTTCTTAACCTGTGTGAGGCAGGAGCCTATAGATGAGCCTTGGAAGGGCCATGACTGGAATGATTTACTACTGTGCGTGTGTGTGTATGCATGTGCGTGTCTGTGTGTGCGTGTGTGCGTGCGCGTGAGCGTGAGCGTGTGCGCGTGTGCGTGTGTGTGTGCGTGTGTGTGCGCACGTGTGTGTGTGTGTGTGTCCATGGATAGAATTTATAGCCATCAGCAGGTTTTCCAAAGGTCAGTGACTACCCCTTCCAAATTTTTTTTTTTTTTTGAGACAGAGTTTTGCTCTTGTCACCCAGGCTGGAGTGCAATGGCACGATCTCAGCTTACTGCAACCTCCACCTCCCAGGTTCAAGCGATTCTCCTGCCTCAGCCTCCAGAGTAGCTGGGACTACAGGCACATGCCACTAAGTCCAGCTAATTTTTGTATTTTTAGTAGAGATGGGGGTTTCACCATGTTGGCCAGGCTAGTCTCAAACTCCTGACTTCAGGTGATTCACCCGCCTCAGCCTCCCAAAGTGCTGGGATTATAGGCGTGAGCCACCGCACCCGACCCTTCCAAATTAAAAAACTATTATAAAGACTCAAGGTATTACCTGCCTCTCTCCTTCTCCTTCTACCTCTACCTCCAAAGGGGAGGATTTATGTTTTAACACAGAACACCTTTCGCCAACACTCTCATTTAAAGACTCGGGCATCTGCTAAAATGAGCTACAGGAAGGGCACCTCCTCCCTGTACGTGAAGTCCCAGTGTCCGGGCTTCCAGCACTGTGGTTAGGAGCAAGACTGCCCTGGCCTTGGTGATGGACAAGTCGAGACACCAACTTCAAATAGCATCCTTTAAGGCATCACCTGATCTGGGCCCAGCACACTGCTCTGATCCTATGAGGAAGCTCAGGTCCTGGCCTGAGGCACTCTATCTAAGTAGGCTGGGTAGATGAGGGCCTCAGAGATGATTGGGGGACGGAGGAGAAAGTAATGGTGACCTTTGAACTATTCTGACCATTTCAAACGGCCTTAAAGAAGCCCCTCATCTATCTGAAATTAACCTGTATAGATCAAAATGTCCAGGTTTTTGGTTCTTGACTGGCAGTACACGGGGTCTTGGCAGCCACTGCGCTTATTGATAAGCATCTGTTAAAAGAATGAATGAATTTTATGCTGATCATAGGCTCCAGCTGGCAGTTTTATACATTTCTGCTATAGGCACCAGGAAATTAGTTATTTCCCCATTAAATGTACTGTTTATAGGGAACAGTTTTTATTTATTCATTTATATATTTTTTCTTTTTTTCCAATATCTCGATCCGGGAGGGCAACAGTTGTTAAAACACGGACTCATGATGGGGTGGGGGGAATAATAATCTCAGCTAATGCTTATGTGGCACCTACTGTGTACCAGAGAATGCTCTAAGCACTCCCATCTGTTACCTATCTTCATTAAGACTCTCCAAGGCAGCTTCTGTTTCTTTCTCATGTTACAGATGAGGAAACTGAGGTGCAGGGAGGTTTAAGATCACTCAGCTAGTAAGTGGCAGAGACAAAATCTGAACCCAGGCTGAGTGGTTCTGGAGTTCACACTCCTGCTCCCAACACCAGAATGACCGCTTCTCCAAATAAATGAACTAATCAGAATAAGATTAGAAAGAAAAGAGTGGTGAAAAGTCTGCGTATTAGTGTCCAGGGTCGACTTCTTCTCTCTCTCTCTCTCTCTCTGTGTCTCTCTTTTTTTTTTTTTGAGATGGAGTCACCCACGCTGGAGTGCAGTGGCAGAACCTTGGCTCATTGCAACCTCTGCCTTTTGGGTTCAAGTGATTCTCCTGCCTCAGCTTCCCAAGTAGCTGGGATTACAGGTGCCAACCACTATGCTTGGCTAATTTTTTTTTTTTTTTTTTTGTATTTTTAGTAGAGATGGGGTTTTAACATGTTGGCCAGGCTGGTCTTGAACTCCTGACCTCAAGAGATCCTCCTGCTTCAGCCTCTTAAAGTGCTAGGATTACAGGTGTGAGCCACCATGCCTGGCCCATCTTCTCTTTTTTTTTTTTTTTTTTAAGATGGGGTTTCACCATGTTGGCCAGGCTGGTCTTGAACTCCTGACCTCAGGGGATCCTCCCGCTTCAGCCTCTTAAAGTGCTAGGATTACAGGTGTGAGCCACCACGCCTGGCCCATCTCTTTTTTTTTTTTTTTTTTTTTTTTTAAGATGAGGTTTCACCGTGATGGCCAGGCTGGTCTTGAACTCCTGACCTCAGGGGATCCATCCACCTCAGCCTCCCAAACTGCTAGGATTACAGGCCTTCTTTTTTTTTTTTTTTTTAAATGAGGAAGCTGAGGTCAGACGGGCAGTGAGGCACCCATGCAGCCAGCCAGATTCAGCTCTGTGCCTGCGGCCTGGTGTACCCGCTCCTGACCTGCATTCTTGCTTCTTCACTGTGCTGCCTCCCCAGGAAGGGAACCCCCTGCCAACCTTCCTTGTGCCTCAATGGGCCAGCCACGGTGCTGGGGAGTAAGAGGTGAAGAAGAAACAGAGCAGAGTCCTGGCCCTGGAGGGACCAGGGAGAGTGGTGAAAAGGTTGCTCATTAGTGCCCTTGGGCAAGGTCCTCTTTTTCTTTCCTATTTTTTTTTTTTTTCAGACTGAGTTTCAATCTTGTCGCCCAAGCTGGAGTGCAATGACGAGGTCTTGGCTCACTGCAACCTCAGCCTCCCAGGTCCAAGCAATTCTCCTGCCTCAGCCTCCCGCGTAGCTGGGATTACAGGCACCTGCCACCACGCCCAACTAATTACTGCATTTTTAGTTGAGACGGGGTTTCACCACACTGGTCAGGCTGGTCTTGAACTCCTGAGCTCAGGTGATCCACCTGCCCTGGCGTCCCAAAGTGCTGGGATTACAGGCGTGAGCCACCACACCCAGCCGGTCACAGATGGGCAACAAAGCATCCAGGAGCAGCTGGATAGAACATGTTCTGGGCTGGGTGTGATGGCTCAGGCCTGTAATCCCAGCACATTTAGAAGCTGAGGCGGGCGGATCACTTGAGGTCAGGAGTTCAAGATCAGCCTGGCCAACATGGTGAAACCCTGTCTCTACTAAAAACACAAAAAATGGCCGGGCATGTTGGCAGACGCCTGTAGTCCCAGCTTCTTGGGAGGCTGAGGCAGGAGAATTGCTTGAACCTGGAAGGCAGAGGTTGCAGTGAGCTGAGATTGCGCCGTTGCACTCCAGCCTGGGTGATGAAGGGAGCCTCTGTCTCAAACAAACGGCAACATAAAGAGTGTTTTCTGATCTAGCATCAGGGCAGAACTGTTCCCGTTAAGAACACGGTGCACTTGTCACTCTGAGTCCTTTCTGTGCACATCCTCTCGCTGCGTGCAGGTGCTTTCATCTGCGTCACCCCGTTCTGTCCTCATCAAACCCCAGCGATGCCGGCTCGGCGAAGTGAAACTGCCCATATTGACTCAATGCCTACAGGGGCCCAAGGTTCACGGACCAAGAGACTACAGTCTTTGGAGAGGAGAGGGAAGCACAGCACGCTGAGATTTCAACACTGTTTCCTATGGGGAAACCGGAGCTGAGTTCCAAAAAATCATACACACTTCTGGATCGGAATCTGCTGGGAGCCGCCAGCAAGAAATGAGGCTGGCGAGATGGAGTGGGGACTCAGCTGTACTCTTGGCAGGCAACGGGGTTTACCATTTTCTGTCACAATTGTTCATCTATTTTAGGTGGGACCACCGTAGTATGGTCATATTTTTTAGATGAGACTATTTATCTTTTAGAGGTTTGTACTCAAGAATTTGAAGGCTGGGCGTGGTGGATCACGCCTGTAATCCCAGCACTTTGGGAGGCCGAGGCAGATGGATCACCTAAAGTCAGGAGTTCGAGACCAGCCTGGCCAACATGGTGAAACCCTGTCTCTACTAAAAATACAAAAATTAGCTGGGCATGGTGACGCATGTCTGTAATCCCAACTACTCGGGAGGCTGAGGCACAAGAATAGCTTGAGCCCTGGCGGCGGAGGTTGCAGTGAGGTAAGATCTTGCCACTGCACTCTATCCTGGGGGACAGAGTAAGACTCCATTTCAAAAAAAAAAAAAATGGAATTTGTGGACATAACGGTAGGATTTCTGAATTTGCTTTAAAATAAGCATTAGGACAGGGAGGAGGGGGCAGGCACACAGGCATACACCTTGACTCTAGTTCCATAACTGCTGAATTTGAGTTGTGGTTGTATAGGCCTTTATTATACTATTCTGGTTAATTTTTTCCAAAGGTTTGGATTTTTCAAAATATTAGCCAAACATGGTGGGACTTGCCTGTGGTTCCAGCTACTCAGGAGGCTGAGGTGGGAGGATTGCTTGAGTCTGGAATGTCAACACTGCCGTGAGCTGTCATTTTGTAACTGCCCTCCAGCCTAGGCAACAGAGAGAGATCCTGTTTCAAAAATGAAGGAATGAATGAATAAAAAGGTTTCGATTTTTCCATTAAGAAGTATTTTTAGAGTAAAAAAAGAGAAATCTTAGCAATAAATAATAAAAACATTACGTGCATTAAAAAGAAACGTTTCCTTGTAGCTATAGCAGGCAACTCCTACCGTATTCAAACTGGAGCGGAATTTGTAAAAAACAAGGCTTGAGAAAGGCTATTCTAGTTTCCGAGGTCAGGCATGGAGATGCTTTTGGCCCCAGGGAGCTGAGGCTCAGGCACGGAGCTCCCCGCGGGGCTTGATTCTCTGGTTATTTATTAATAGACCCAGCTAGGCAGCCCGGGGGAGCCGCAGACCTGAGGAGGAGAGCCGCCGTGTGGTGGGCAGGAGGAGAATGAGGCCTCCACAGCGCGGCTGCAGTCGCAGGCTGCCGCCGCCGAGAGCCCGGCCGCAAGGGCACCGGTGAGCCTGCGCCTCGGCGCCCCCACAGACCAGTCCCTGTCCATGCCGCTGCCCCTGCCCCCGCCCTGCCCGGCCTGCAGGTGGCACTGAGGCGGCGCGCAGGGAAGGGCGCACGGTCAAGGCCGAAGAACCCTGGAAACAGACAGAGCCCGGGGCCAATCCCAGCTGGGCGCGCACCAGGGCGCTGAGCGAGGGAGGAAGTGACCTTGGGACGGGGAACTGACAGCGGCAGGGGTTCCAGGGAAAGGAGAGAAGGGCATTTGAGGTGAGAATGACAGTCCAGCTTCCTTAGCCCAATCCGCGAAGGCCCATGCGTAAGGAGAGCCCCAGCCGCTAGAGCCGCCAGGGTCCGTGGGCTGCAGCCGCGCGTCGGGCATGTGTACCCCGGCCCCGCTCACCGGCCTTTTGGGGCAGTGAAGTCTGTGGCGTTGGAGTGCCTGGGCTCACTCGTGGTCCAGACAAGAGCCAGCAGGGGGACGAACCCCCAACTTCCAACCTCAAATAAATGCAAATTAAAATGAGGGATGAGAGATTTTTCCTCCTCCACCCCTCCTTTTAGTATTGGCAAAGATTAAAGTAATCCACAATTGGAGACAGGGCCCGGCTTGCAGGCGCTGGTAGCAGTGGAAGTTTGTAAGCTTTTCCACATGGTAGCTTGCCCTGTAGCGCCAAAATGTGGCAGGTGCCTGGATGCTTCCCTTCCAGGGATCTATCCTACAGGAGAGCCAGGAGCTCCAAGAGGTACGTCGACGGCCAAAGCAGCTTTTATTATTTATTTTTTATTATTATTATTTTTGAGACAGAGTCTCGCACTGTCGCCCGGGCTGGAGTGCAGTGGCTCGATGCAACCTCCCCCTCCCGGGTTCACTCCATTCTCCCGCCTCAGCCTCCCAAGTAGCTGAGATTAAAGGTGTACACTACCACCCCCGGCTACTTTTTTGTATTTTTAGTAAAGACGGGGTTTCACTATGTTGGCCAGACTGGTCTCGAACTCCTGAACTCGTGATTCGCCCGCCTCGGCTTCCCAAAGTGTTGGGATTACAGGCGTGAGCTACCGCGTCCGGCCAGCTTTTATTTATACCTGCAATGGTGGGGTGGAGGGTGGGGAGGAGGGCCTAATTGTCAACTAGGGGGCCGCATAAATGTATCGCAGCATCGTCAAAGGAAATCTTATGCAGCCTTGGGAAGGCGGGCAGTCATTTCTGTCCTTCCACGGAGAACTATGTCCACGACGTAAGCCAAGTGGAAACAGCCTTACAGACAACTTGCATCCTAGCGTTGCTTTAAAACAGCGAGCCCGGGAACCGCAGCAAGAGTTAACTGCAGCGGTGGTGGGGGGCGGGATCAAAGCAGAACTTTCGTTTTCTCTTCCAAATTCTTCGGCGGTAACGACCAAATAACACAGAGAGAAGGGTGGTTGCAAACATGGATTTTTCATAACCAGAGAAGTAGTCGACCTTAAAAAGAGCCGGATTCCTGCACTCCAGCCTTTTTTGACTCCGTAAAAAAACAAAAACAAAAACAAAAACCGTGTTTATGAGTTTTATGAACATAAAAGGTTTAAAAGAGACTTTGTTCATAAAATTGGTGCATTTATGGAGCACCTGCTGTATGCAGAGCTGCCAGCTCGCGCCTGGAAGCCCTGCGGGCAAAGATAGAGGGGGAGTGGCTCCTGGGCGGGAAGAGCTCCGTGCCCCGCCTGCTCTGGTTAGGGCCCTTCTCCCTCTCTCCCTTCCTCTCAACCCCCCAGGTCTCCCGCAGCTGCGCTCCGCCTAGACTCCTGGGATCTGCGTGTGTTCAGTTCCCACTCCCGGCCCCTCTCCCGAGTTCCAGTACAAGGGTCTCTTGGTCACTCTGCCCTGGGCTCCAGCCACTCCTCTCCCGGCAGCTATTATGTTCTTGACGTTGGAATAATTATTTTAGTAAATGTTACCAAAGCCCCCGCAAGGAAGGCGTTTTTATCCCAGCTAAATGAGGAGCCACTCTGCCTCCGGATCGCGATGACGGTCACTTGTGGTTTAAGTCCGATCTAGCACTTTCTCCCCCTTATTTTTAGAGACGGGGGTGTCTCTCTACGTTGCCCAGGCTGGCCTCGAACTCCTGGTTTCAAGCGATCTTCCCGCCTCAGCTTCCTGAGTAGCTGGGATTACAGGCGCGCGCCCCCACGCCCGGGCGATCAGTCGCTCCTCAGCGTTGGTGACGTTGGCCAATTTATTTCCTGGCCCGCGACCCTCGTCTGCATAAAGGAGTCGGGGGTGAAGGCCACCGGGGATGCCCGGGGCATTATACGCGGTGATGCGGATAAACCGCGAGTCTGAGTTAGGCACCGAGCTCAGCTATTTTATGCGCACGGCCTCCACGAGATGACTCATTTCACGGATGAGGAAACTGAGGCTCGGAGGGCGAAGAATCTCGTCCTAGGCCCCATTCCGGCAGAGGTCGAGGCCGCGAGCACCTGCGCGGGCCTCAGTTTCCCTCCCCTCCGCGCCACGCCCCGCCCACGCCCCGGACCAGCCCTCCCTCCGCGCGCCCGGAGTCCCCCGCCCCCCAGCGCCACGGCCGGGTCCGCCTCAGCCAATCCGCTGCCGCCGGCGTCGGGTGCGCTCGGCCTCACCCGCGGCCCTCCTTCCCGGCGCCCGCTCAGCGCTCGCTCACTCCGCCGCTGCTGCTGCCGCCGCCGCCGCCGCCGCCGCCGCCGCCGCCGCCGCCGCCGCCGCCGCCGCACCTCTGTTGCTGACTCGGTGAGGCCCGGCCGCGCGCGGTGGGGAGAGTGGCGGGGCGGCCCTGCCGGCTGCGGGGGTCGGGAACAGGGCGGCGCGCGGGGCTGCCGGCAACCGGACCGGATGGGGGCCGCCGCGGAGCCGGGGCGCCGAGAGGAACCCCGGCATTGCCCTCGGACGGCGGGGTTGTGGAGATCCTGAACCTGGAGAGGGGCGGGGGCTCTCCATGTCTGGCAGGGGATTGGGTCTAGGGGTTCGTCGGGGGTCGGTCCATCCGCAGGCGGGTCCCGTGGGGCCCGGGGAGGGATGCTCGGCACTCTGGACTTGGCTGGACGCCTCCGGCCCGGGGCCAGCGGGGCCATCGGCTCGCTTGTCTCCCACGCCTTAATCCGCCCCGGACTGGATTGAGCCTGAAGGTCTGCCCCGGCGTCGGTCTGCCTGGGGGCGGGTCCCGTGCGACCACTGGAGGGATGCTGGAACTCTGGATGCCTTCCAGGATGCCTTCCCCCGGGGCCTATAGGGCCGCCGGCTCCCGCCCCTGTCCATCCCGCCCGGTTCCTGGAGAGGATTGGGTCTAGGGGTCCGCCCGAGGGTCGGTCACCTGCGGGCAGGTGCAGTGCGGCTGAGGAAGGGATGCTCAGCCCTGGGGATTCGGCAGCGCGCCGCTGACCCCATCCTAGCGCGCGTGCCCCTGGTCCCCCTCCCCATGCCCGCCCCCGCAGTGCAGCCGTCGGGACACGCCCTTGGCGCAGTGACTCCAGGCGCGGTCAGAGCGCGACAGTGAGCAGGGTGAGGGTGCAGGCCCCGGGCCTGCTTGGGAGCGCCCCCCCACCAGCCTCTCCCGTGCAGCGCTGCGTCAAAGGCAGGTGGGCGCAGAGCGTGTGCCCAAGGTCGCACCGGGGCCGCGGGAGGGTAGTGGTGTCACGTGGCCGGGACCGGGCAAACTTGGCCTGCGAGCCCGACGGCGCGGTCAGGGCCACGCGGGGCAGGCCCTGCTCGGAGCCACGCCACGGCCAGCCAACAGCCAGCTTCTTTCGCTTTGTCAGGAAAGGCCGTGGATCAGCGTCTTTATAATGTAAATCCACACTTGGCTTTCCTTAAAGCTGCAGGACTCAAAGCTGAGGGCTGATCTTACTTTAAAAAAAAAAAAAAAAAAAAACAAAAAACTCCGAGAGTTAAAAATCCCAACTACCTACCAAGTTAAATACTTGTTATTAACTTAAATACAAAGTTAATATTCCCAACTCGGCACAGGGTTTCGGCTCCTCTCTGCTGCGTATGTTATGAAATATTCAAGAGCAGATTTTAGTAGGAAGCCGGTAACTTACAAAGTTAATAAAATGAAAATCAGTTTTACCTTTTGCAACGATGTATTTTGTTACACAGTTTTCTTCCACAGGTGTCCGGTTTCTGGTCATTCCAGATAGCAAGCATGTTTATTTCCTTCTAAGCCACAAACCAAGTGAATAAAAAAATGGCTGAGCACGGGTCTTTTATTTATGCCAGGAAGCAACCCCCCTTGCCCCCCATCCGTGCCTTTCCAAATTCTTTAAGGCGACTCTAACCGAGTGACCATAGCAATAAATTGAGGACATTAGTGTCGCCGAGAATGCACACCGCTCCAGCTGTCAGTTGGTTTGGGGACCATCAGCATTCACAGCTGGTTCTTCGGGTTGGTTTTACCTCAGTACCAAGAGCCTGTGGACTGCTTTTCGTATGTAAATTACTGGTTTCCTTCCTGTGCAGCATTGCTAGACTAGAACTTGCACTTGAACTCCATCTTAACAGTTGGAATCAAACGGTGAAAAGGACAGTTTTGGGAGTGCATATACTGTGTATCAAAGTGGCAGAAACTGGCATCGTGCACAGGCCAAAATAACGTTTCGAGTTTGTACTAAAAACAAGCCGCCTGTCCTGAAGGGGAAACGAATTAAACTAGGTCCCTTCCGTTGCTGCTGCGGCTGCTGCGCTGGCCCCGGCCCCGGACCGGTGGTCACCGAGCGGTCAAGTTGGGCCTCCAGGCAGTCCTGGAGCGAGGGCCTGCCCTTACCCAACCCTGGCTCCGGGTGCCCATTCATAAAAACACCGTCAATTTTCACAGTGAGCCCCTTTGAGAGGCGACCTGGGCTCGTGAGCGCGGTGCCTGTGTTTCTGGCCCGTTGGGTGCAGCATCAGTGATCAGAAGCACTGAGCATCGAGCTGTCCCCAAAGTTGGGCACTGCAGGGCTCGACCCTCACACGGAAAGGTGCGTTGCATTTCTCCCGCTGTCGCTGGGGTGGCCACAGGGACGCGCGCCAGCTCGCTCCGGAAGGTCTCTGTGGGCACGGCGGGTGGAACAGGATCCGAGCGCCTGGGACGCGCCAGCCCGGGGGCGGGGCTGCTGCTGACCTTTCCCCTACTTTTTCTCAGCCGTCACGTGACGCCCGCCCAGGGCTGGGGGAAGGGGCGGGGCGCGAAGCCGCAGTTGCTGGCGGTGCCCTTCCGAGGACGCGTTCCAAGCGAGCGATTAAACATGCTGCCCGAAATCTAAAGGCGCAGGGGCGGGGGCAGCGGCGGCGGGAGGCGGAAACCGGCGCCTGTGCGGGCCTAGGGCTGCTTCTGCACTTTGATCGTTTGCATTTTTTCCTTTGTTGGAAAAAAATGTTTAGTCACTCTGCATGGTTATTATTGGCAGGCCAGAGTTTTGTTGCTGGTGGAAGCCTGAACTTGAATTCCGGAAGAATTGGTGCTTTAAGAATTAAAATGGCTGTTCGACATTGTATGTTTAAAGTGTGTTTTAGAGATACTCTCTGACACTTGAGGCCTCAGTTGACTTCTGCCAGTCTTGAGCTTTTCTTGTGAGGACATTTTGTTTGTTTTTACAAGGAAGCCATACAAGCACAGGATGCAAAGTTAAAGAGGGACAAATGGGCCCCGCCCCGTGTCTCATGCCTATAATCTCAGTGCTTTGGGAGGCCAACGTGGGAGGATTGCTTTGAGACCAGGAATTCGAGACCAGCCTGGGCCACACAGCCAGACCCCTGTCTCTGCAAACAATTAGCAGGTGGAGTGCATCTGTGGTTCCAGCTACTCAGGAGGCTGAGGTGGGAGGATGGCTTCAGCCCAGGAGGTGGAGACTGCAGTGAGCTCTGATTGCACCACTGCACTCCAGTCTGGGTGACAGAGCCACACTTTGTCTCTATTTTTTTTTTTTTTGAAAAGGTACGGATACAGGGCAGAGAGTCCTTCTCACTTGGTTCTCCTCTCCAGATGCCACCACTATTAACAGTTTCTTTGACAACATGGGCAGGATATGTTTTTTAAACAAATTGGTTACTTAACACAAGTAAGGACTTTTTTCTACTTGCTGACTTCAAATGTTTGTTACCTTGTGTCAATTTCAACTTTTACCCCATTTAGATGTCGGGTGAAGGTTGTGGCCCCAGCAGGCCCTGGACTGAGGCCACCTTTCTATTTGGGTAACGTGACAGCCTCAGTTCTGAGAAGTGTCTGCCTCTGCCTTTCTTTTGTGCAGATTTTTCTTGGGTCCAGGAACGTCTTTGGAGGTTAACAATGAAAGAAATCGTGCTGCTGAGTGGGGCATGCCTCTCCGGGGTGTGCAGGAGGGTCACGGTCACCTTGGAGGGTTGGGCAGTAGGGTGGTTACCGCTCTGCTTTCTGAGCGATCTAGGTTAGGCATTGGACACCAAGTTCTTTAAGTTAAGAAAGGAAGGCTCCATACTCCTGATGCTGCTGGTTTGTGGTCCCCAGCCCAGGAGCCGGAGGGCCACCCTGCATTCTTCCTGTTCCCGAAGCCCCCACATGTGGTCAGGGCTAAATGCTGCCACTTCTTCCTAACTCACTCTTACACTCGCATTCCTCGTTATTTCAGTGGCCTAGAACAGACATTCAGATATGTGTTGAAGGAATGACAGAATGTTGGAGACATCTTTTCTTTTCCTTTTTCTCTTTTCTTTTTCTCTCTTTTTTTTTTTTTGAGACAAGGTCTTGCCCTGTTGCCCAGGCTGGAGTGCAGTGCCGTGGTGCCAACATAGGTCAATGTAATCTCCCACTCGGGCTCAAGGGATCCTCCCTCCTCAGCCTCCTGCATAGCTAGCACCACAGGCACATGCCACCATACCTGGCTAATTTTTAAATATTTTTTGTAGAGACAGGCCTCGATATATTGCTCAGGCTGGTCTTGAACTCCCGGCCTTAAGTGACCCTCCCACCTTGGCCTCCCAAAGCATTGGGATTCCAGGTGTGAGCCACCATGCCCAGCCTCCTGGTTTCTTTATACTTCTTCAAATAAGCGCTGTGGCACCATGCGATGTCCGGTACAGTATGCACAAAATACAACCACACGTTGTTGAAAGTTAGACGTCAGAGTTAGGGGATATCAAATGCTGGCATTGAGATTTGGCGTGGAGTTGGGGTGCAGCAGGAAGAAAGAGAAATCCACATTCCTAGAGGGTTTGCATTGGCACCACAGGGGCACCGTTGGAAAGGGACAAAGAACGCGTTCCCGTGGTAAAGATCTAAGAGTGTCTGGGCTGGCGGCTGCGTTCTCCTGCAGTTTGCCGAGGAGGTAAGGGCGTTCTGCATACTTTATGCGAGGCAGACCCTTGCTCAAGGTCGCAGGTCTGAGTAATTGGTAGAGCTGGGATTTGAAGCCAGGTCTGTGTGTTCTCTCTCCCTTTCCCAGGCTGCTTCCCAGACCACTGTGCAGCCAGAGGGCCTGGGTTTTGGAGGCCCCCACTCCCTACCCCATGCAGACTGGATGTGACACTGAGTGTCTGCCTCTAGGGTTTCTGGGTTTCCATTTCCTCATCTGTAAAGTGGTGACTCTGACACACGTCCTTCCATGTCCACGAGTTTTATGAGGATCCAAGAAGAGGTCAGATGGGAAGAGAGTTTTGAGTGAAATAAATACAGGTTCTAGCAAACAATGTCCTGGCTGCCGGTGGGATTTAGGGACACCAATGTATTTTGCAGTCCCCACATTAGAAGTTCAGTTCAAGTTCAGTTTGAATTAGAAGTTCAAGTTGTTGGCCTGGCACAGTGGCTCACGTTTATAATCCCAGCCCTTTGGGAGGCTGAGGCAGGCAGATCACAAGGTCAGGAGTTCAAGACCAGCCTGGCCAACATAGTGAAACCCTGTCTCTACTAAAAATACAAAAATTAGCTGGGCGCCTGTAGTTCCAGGTACTCGGGAGGCTGAGGCAGGAAAATCGCTTGAACCTGGAAGGTGGAGTTTGCAAGTGAGCCGAGATTGCACCACTGCACTCCAGCCTGGGTGACAGAGAGAGACTCCTCAAAAAAAAGGAAAAAAAAAGTTCAAGTTGTTATATCTGTGCAAAGGTGAAGAATATGCATGGGAGATAGAGGGGACACCGCTCCTGTTGTGTTAGGGACATTTGTGGGATCGGTATACTGGTGCGAAGAGGGGTTTCAGATGTAGGCAGATGCAGGCCTCCTCCCTGCAGTCTGAGCTCCTGACTGTGCCGATGCCGGCTGGAGGCAGGGCTGGCACAGCAGGGTAGAAGGAGCAGCTGTATAGCTTCTGGGGGACTTCTGAATAGATAGGTAAGATAATTGGGTCTGTCAGTACATTGGATCTCTTCTTTATAACATTGTGATTCTCAATGGCTTTTCCCAATTTTTTTTTTTTTTTTGCTAAGATCACATTTATCTGTATTTATCTAACTGTTACTTATTGATGTGGTACCCTATAAGGTCTAAATTTGAATTGGCTTAATTTTTTTTTTTTTTTTTTTTTGAGATGGAGTCTTATTCTGTCGCCCAAGCTTGAGTGCAGTGGCGTGATCTTGGCTCACTGCAGCCTCCGCCTCCTGAGGTCAAGCAATTCTCCTGCCTCAGGCTCCTGAGTAGCTGGGATTACAGGCACGCACCACCACGCCTAGGTAATTTTTATATTTTAGTAAAGACGGGGTTTCATCATGTTGGCCAGGCTGGTCTCAAACTCCTGACCTCAAGTGATCCACCCAGAATTAGCTTAATTTTGACAGTACTTGGTAAGACAGGGTCTTGCTCTGTCATCCAGGCTAGAGTGCAGTAGCGTACCCATAGCTCACTGTAACCTCACACTCCTGGGCTGGGACCACAGGCACGCACTGCCCCACACTTGGCTAATTTTTTATATTTTTTGTAGAGATGGGGTCTTGCTATGTTGCCCAGACTGGTCTCAAATGCCTGGGCTCAAGCGAACTTCCTGCCTCCACCTGCCAAAGTGTTGGGATTACAGGCATGAGCCACCACACCCAGTCCAGAATTCTTTTATAACCTGACGACCCATTATAATGACCCCATAAATGTGAATAGTCCATTATAATAAACTTCAGCACAGGAAATATACTGTGTGGCCGATTTAAATAATGTGAATATTGAGTGATCAGTCGTGAATTCAAGACACAACCTTTCATAGTGAAAACTCCAGGCTGAACGCAGTGGAGCACACCTGTAGTCCCAGCTTAGGATGAGGCAAGAGGATCTCTTGAGCCAGGAGTTCAAGGTCACCCTCGGCAACATAGCAAGACCCTGTCTTATATTAAAAAAAAATAATGAAAATTCCTTCACATTTCTTGTATATGAAAGGAATTTTCATATTTGAGTCTCACATTCTTTTTTTTTTTTTTTTTTTTTGTCTGAGACAGAGTTTTTGCTCTTGTTGCCCAGGCTGCAGTGCCATGGTACAATCTTAGCTCACTGCAACCTCTGCCTCCCAGGTTCAAGCGATTCTCCTGCCTCAGCCTCCAGAGCAGCTGGGATTACAGGCATGAGCCACCACACCTGGCTAATTTTGTATTTTTAGTAGAGACAGGATTTCTCCATGTTGGTCAGGCTGGTCTCAAACTCCCGACCTCGGGTGATCCGCCCACCTCAGCCTCCCAATGTGCTGGGATTACAGGTGTGAGCCACTGCATCCGACCTGTGAGTCTCACATTCTTGCTTCTAAGGTGCTTCCATCAGGTTTGAGAAATAAGTGCTTTATTTCTTTCTTTTTTCTTTTTTGAGATGGAGTTTCGCTCTTGTTGCCCAGGCTGGAGTGCAGTGGTGCAACCTTGGCTCACTGCAACCTCCGCTTCCCGGGTTCAAACAATTCTCCTGCCTCAGCCTCCCAAGCAGCTGGGATTATAGGCGCCTGCCACCATGCCCAGCTAATGTTTTGTATTTTTAGTAGAAATGGGGTTTCACCATGTTGGCCAGGCTGGTCTTGAATTCCCGACCTCAGGTGATCCACCTGCCTCGGCCTCTCAAAGTGCTGGGATTACAGGCATAAGCCACCACACCCAGCCAGGTTTGGGAAATAATTTCTATTTTTGTGTATATGCATTTACTGGAAAAGCACAAGGGCACACATTACGGATGTGCATATCTGCAAGTGAATAACTGTGGCTGTTACGGTACAGAGAGAGGATGCGCCCACACTTGTCCACGGGGGAGGAGCTGTGATTTTTTTTCTTCCCATTATTGCTACTTTTTTGTCTGCATCTCAGTTCAGCAGAGCCATGAACTTTACTGCACGTGTGTGCTAGTTTTAGGGAAACCCCTGGGCTGCCAAGGTCCTTCCAGAGCCTTCCTGGTACTTCCCTCAGGCAGCAGTGAGGAGGTCAGGCCAGATTGCCACCTTGGAAGTCATGTGTGTTATGAAAGTGGTTTCCGTAAGCTGGAGCCAGTCCTGGAGGCCAACATGAGCTTTCTAGCCAGGCAGAACCTTCCCAGGCATGGGTCACCTAGGCATCCAAGAATGTGTTGTAGGTGATAACTGCCCTGCCCCTCGCCAGAGACACTGCTTCTGACTCTGTCTACAGTGTCTTCTGGAGTTTTTCCAGGGATGGGGCGCATGCCATCCAGCCTCACGCTTTCTCTGTTCCTAGAGACCCTGCCTGGTATTCCTGCTGAGCTGAGCTGTCGTTTCCCGTGGGTAAGCTTTTCTCAGAGGATTTCCAACACAGTTGTTTACCGCTGGAGGAGATGGGCAGCGTTGGCAGGGTTTGAATAGAAGGCAGAGCCTGCTCCTGTGTGCATGCGCGTTGTGCAATTCTAGCAGGAAGACTGCAGCATGGGGATCATTTGACAGTTGGTACTGATGGTGTTTGTACTTAATGCAGTCTTATTCCTGGCTGCAATCACATCATTTTGGTTACAATAGTGACCTAATTTTATAACTGTGTTGTAACCTTAGGAATTTTAAGTAGACTTTTTTTTTTGTAGTACCTACCACTTACCTTTGGGAGTTAAGAGTGTAAGTTTTGTAGTTGGACCTGGGTTTTTTTGTTTGTTTGTTTTGAGAGAATCTTTCTTGCTGTGTCACCCAGGCTGGAGTGCAGTGGTGCGATCTCGGCTTACTGCAATCTCCGCCTCCCAGGTTCAAGCAATTCTCCTGTCTCGGCTTCCCTAGTAGCCGGGACTATAGGTGCCCACCACCATGCCCGGCTAATTTTTTGTATGTTTAGTAAAGACGGGGTAAATTCACCATATTGGTCAGGCTGGTCTTGAACTCCTGACCTCAGATGATCCACCGTGAGCCACCGTGCCTGGCCTGGATCTGGCTTTGATTTCCAGCCCTGCAGTTTGCTGGATGTGACATTGGGCGAGTTTCTTGGCATCTAAGCCCTGGTTTTCTCATTAGTACATGGAGATAGGCATGGTACCCATTTCCTAGGGTATTAATGGGAATTAAATGAGCTAATGCTAGTCAAATACATTAATGTAAAAATATATATGCATCACATTGTCTAGCATATGCCAAAGGGTTTGGTGAAAAGAATGTTCTGGGTCAGCCGCAGTGGCTGATGCCTGTAATCCTAGCACTTTGGGAGGCCAAGGCAGACGGATTGCTTGAGATCAGGAGTTCGAGACCAGCCTGGCCAACCTGGTAAAAACCCATCTCTACTGAAAATACAAAATTAGGCCGGGCGCGGTGGCTCACGCCTGTAATCCTAGCACTTTGGGAGGCCAAGGTGGGTGGATTACCTGAGGTCAGGAGTTCAAGACCAGCTTGGCCATCATGGTGAAACCCCATCTTTATTAAAAAAAAAAAAATACAAAATTAGCCAGGTATGGTGACACATGCCTGTAATCCCAGCTCCTTGTGAGGCTGAGGCAGGAGAATTGCCTGAACCTGGGAGGCAGAGGTTGTTATGAGCTGAGATCATGCTACTACACTCCAACTGGGGTGGTAGAGCGAAACTTCATCTTAAAAAAAAAAAAAAGGATGTTCTTTATCTTCGTTATTAAAAGCACAAAAAGGAACTGTATGTCTTACCTACCTACGTTCCCACCCGCTTATCTGTTAGTGTCTCCATACCTGTTGATTGCTATGTTGAAAGGCTTCTGCCCCACTCAAATTATTTACATATTTCAGTTGCTATAAAGGCCATTTTCTTGGAAGTCTGTTGTCACGCATCAAGTTTTATTGTTTGTTTTATATGACAGCAGCAATTCCCATATCTCCGTTTTTCTGGGGCGTGTTTTGAAAACTGGCAATGCACATTGCATCAAGCTGACCTTTCACCTGCTTTCCTCAGCCACCTGCCTGTCTCAACTTGGCAGGATTGGGAGTGCAGGGGAGGGAAGGTCTGCTCAAAGGGCATAGAGACCTGTGTTATGGGTGCCTTCTTGATTACGTGGCCAGTGCTAGGATTCACAGGCCAATAACTTCGAAAGAGGTGAAAGGTTTTGGTTAAAAGGAATTGATTACGGAGAAAGGGAACAAAGTGAACACTTTCAAAAAACAAAGTACCGGAGCAGTTTATTGGCCAAGGATTTGGGGGCCATTGAGCAAAGTTGTTGAAATGAAGATAATTGTAAGCAAAATGGAAGATGTATCATCATCATCCCCCGCAAGGTTGTTCACTTAGCATTCAGTGTTGGAGAGCTGTCTGTACTCTTCTGGATTGGATTGGATCATTAAACAAGGATTCATGTCCTTGAGAAGGGTATTTGGAAGACTGGACCATAACTTACACATGAAGGTCATTTGCCAGCCGGTGCAGGTGACATCGCTAAATGTCTCTTGTAGAATTTCTTGGGGAGTTTGGATTCATGGGCTGCCCCCAGAAGTGCTGGGAGTTTCAAGCTCAGTATGTAGAAAGGAGAAAACAGAAATGGAAAAAGAGGTGCAGGCCCTCCAGCTGCAGGTCAGTGGCATAGGTCAAGGCCGGTGGGCCTGGCGGAGGGGCAGGTGACAGGGAGAGCTGAGCTTGGAAAGTGATGGGAACAAGCACGGAATAGGTGAGCTGGAGATGGGACAGTGCATCGGTGACAATTGTGATGAAGGGGTTGTGGCCTCAGCTGGGGCCTCTGATTCTGCTTCTCCGTGTGGTCCCAAGAGCAGATTAGCATAAGGTGCTTAAGTGCTCTGGCACAGCCCTCAGTGACAGTCCCTTCATAGCCTCCAGGATGGCATGTGGCCTGGCTCCTGTGCTCCACCTGGGGGTTGGTGGGCACCTGGTGTGGTCTGAGCAAGGAGGTCTAGGTGAGCTCCCAGCAGGTGATCTCCAGGTGGGCCATCTCCACCCCTGCCATCACCACTCAGCCTTTCTCTTTTTTTTGCGACAGGGTCTCACTCTGTTGCCAGGCTGGAGTGCACTGGCACAATTAGGGCTCACTGCAGCCTTGACCTCCCAGCTAAAGCAATCCTCCCATCTCAGCCTCCAGAATAGATGGGACTACTGGCATGTGCCACCACGCCCAGCTAATGTTTTGTATTTTTGGTAGAGAAGGAGTTTTGGCATGTTGGCCAGGCTGGTCTTGAACTCCTGGACTCAAGCAGTCTTCCCACCTTGACCTCCCAAAATGCTGGGATTTCAGGCATGAGACACTGTGCCTTGCCTCCTACTCAGCTTTTCAGGGCTCATGTTCACCCAAGGCAGAGGCACAGGCCAGGCCCTGGCTGCTGCGCCAGCTTCTCAGAAGTGATTTCTGTACTTTCAGTGAAAATAGACACGTCCACAGCCTCACGACAAGGCCGGACAACAAGATGTCTTTGGCGTGGCAGAGGCCGCTGGGGTGTTGCCACCACCTCCGATTTACCCCATAGCTGGCCTGGGGGGCACACAGCAAGGAGGGGTCCTAAGTCAGGAACGGTCCCCAAGGGATCGCCTGTCTACTTACCCAGAGTGGCCTCCTCCACAAGTCCCTTCCCAGGGCTAGTTCAGGATTCCAGTCCGAGGGCTCCATGATGATTTGAGGGAGCGAGTGAATGACAGAGGGGGAGGTCAGGTTGTCTTTCATCCACTGTATTTTTCCTGTGTTTTCTTATTTCTTCTTTTTAACTTTTCTTCCTCCTGCTCTTTTCTGCTTTTCTTTCCAGTCAAAGTGCTCTCTCCTCTGGCCATCCTTGAACTTGGGACGCAGGTGCACACCCTGCTGTGTGGCTTGGATCCCAGTGGTCACGCCTTGTCAACTTTGTCCCCAGGGATACCACCTTTTCCCACTGGGGTTGTGATATGTATCTGAGATCTGGGCATGGAAGAAAATCTCAGGAGAGGGGCTGCAGATAGGCCTGCCCCTGGGGTGATGTGAATGAAAGAGCAGTTGGCCAGGTCTCTCTAGGAAGTCTCTGGTATGGGGTGGCTTGGAGAAAGGAGGGCTGGGGGAGGGGCAAGAGCACAGCTGCTGCCACCCAGGTGGGGCTGGGCCATAGAGGGGAAGGTTTTGGGGACTGAAGTGAACAGACCTCATCCATCCCTGCTCCTCCTCAGGCAGGGCGGGTGCCGGCATTCTCAGTAAGAGAAACCCCGGGGAGGATGTGGGCACATGGGCAGGTGAGATTCATTGTCGGCTGATGAAGTTTTGGCTGGGTGAAGATGTGCTTGACTTCATCTTTAAAGAAGACATCTTCAGGCCGGGTGTGGTGGCTCACACCTGTAATCGAAGCACTTTGGAGGCCAAGGCGAACGAATCATCTGAGGTCGGGAGTTCAAGACCAGCCTGACCAACATGGTGAAATCCCGTCTTAAAAAAAAAAAAAAAAAGAAGGCGTCTTCAAAGAAATGAGAAAATACAGAAAAATACAGATGGGTGAAAAGAGAACTTAACCTCTCCCCTCTGTCATTCACTCGTGGTAGAGCAGGAAGGTCAGGTGCAGTATGCTCTGGGGACTGTCTGACTCCTGGGGTGCAAGGGAGCCACCTGCTAGCTCAGAAACCAGAGGGGCCCAAGGCGGCAGCAGAGGGACTGGGGCCAGTTTGAGTGCCTGGTGGCCTCTCCCAGGAGGAAGCAGGAACAGGAAGCGGGCTGGTCCATGGAGACTAACGGTTTCGTTGTATGCCGGGAGTGGGATGTGGCAGAGCCCCCACCAGCCCGAGGAGGCGGACGCCTGCTTGCCCAAGCCTCGGGCCATGCCGTGCCCCTGCCACCCTCCTCACTACAGCCTCAGGAAGGCCGAAGGGGTGAGCAGAGAGGCTGTCCAGTGTCGGTGGCCAGGATCCAGACGCAGGCCCGGCTGCCAGCTGGCCTGAGGGCCCTTCCTCCCAGTGTACTGGGGCTCCCTGCCACCGTGCCCAGCCTGGCAGGGCATGCCCTGGACTCTAGGGAAGGCTTCCTGGAAGGGGAGTTGGAGCACACAGGTGCCCTGGTCTCCTGACCTTGATGAAAGGTGCGGGGGAGGAGAGGAGGCAGTGAGCCTGACCAGGGACTGCCACACAGGTGGCGGGTGGAGGGCCCTGACCCCAGGCCTGGCTGCAGCGGACAGGTGGCTCATTCTGGACACACAGAAGTGGAAGGAACACAGGCTGCAAAGTGGTGGAGTGTGCCCCCCTCTTCAAGAAGCCCCTGGCCAGGGCCAACGTGGCGGCGGTGGCGGGGTGGGCAGGGCACTCATGCCCTGGGAAAGCTGACTTGGGAGACATAGGGAGATGGGGTGTCAGGCAGCAGGCAGGACTTCAGTGAGGGCAAAGATGGCAGGATGGCCATGTCGAGAGGGAGCTGGACCTTTGGTAGAGCAGGCAGGGCAGGGCAGGCACGAGGAAGGCTGCCCCAGAGGCCGGGTGCCCACAAACACCACTCGCTCTTTTTCTACCCCCATTAAAATACGGTGCTGCCACAGATACAGGACCGCTCTCTGCTTCTTGGTTTGCAACAGTGAAAACGTGAACACAGAAGCCCCCTGAGCCAGCAAGGACACAGGGCAGCCTGGTTTCTGCGTGCAGGGAGGTGCAGGACGGCAGGGCCAGCGCCACGTGGATGGGCGTGGGGCAGCTGGGAACTCAGTGCTGACAAGAGCAAGTTGCAGGAGCGCGCACAGTACGGCAGCATTCAGGTGTGCCTCGCACGTGCGTGGTAGCACTGTATGCATTTGTAGATGCTCAAATCTGGACGGGGAAGATGAGCCCCGCATTCTGGGGTCAGGGAGAGGAGGTTGTGTCTATTGCACCTTAGACATTTATGCAGGGCTGGGCACCTATAATCTCAGCAGTTTGGGAGGCCAAGGAAGGAGGATTGCTTGAGTCCAGGAGTTTGAGATCAGCCCGGGCAACATAGTGAGATCCCATCTCTGCAAAAACAAAGATAAACGAAAAAACTTGACAGGTTGCAGGGGAGGCGGGGTAGATATTCTAAATCAATACAGCAAAATGTTGAATTTGTTCATTCCAGGAGGGTACATAGGGATTATTCTCCACTTGCCTGTTTGTTTGAGTATCTTGTGATTTAGAGCATTTAAGACAGAAAATAGTCTTGCTGTATAATACGGTAAAGTTCACTGGGGCTCTGGTGTGTGTGTGTGTGTGTGTGTGTGTGTGTGTGTGTGTTTGTGTGTGTGAGACAAGATCTCTTTCTGTCGCCCAGGCTGAAGTGCAGTGGCGTGATCATGGCTCACTGCAGCCTCAACCTCCCGTGCTCAGGTGAGCCTCGCCCCTCAGTCTCCCAAGTAGCTGGGACTACAGGTGTGCACCACCCGTGGCTTATTTTTGTATCAGTGGAGATGAGGTTTTTCACGTTGCTCAGGCTGGTTTCAAACTCCTGGGCTTAAGCAATCTGCCCGCCTTGGCCTCCCAGAGTTTTCATGAGGCTTATCTGAGGTCCAGGAATTTATTAGTGACTGGCCTTCTTCCACCTGGACACCCCACCTAACCCCCACTCCTTCTCCCTGGGCTCCAGATCCTCAGAAGAGCTCTGTGCCCCTGGCCCTGGGCTTGTCTGCCCCAGTCTCAGCTGCTCACCTGCCTCACCTGGCCGTTGTCTGTTTGCAGGAAGCTGAGGTTAGCCACCTGTGGCCCCAGTCCTATTTATGCCAGTGAGGTGAGGCCGCAGAGCCGATTTACTTTGAGGGATTCCATTTGCGCTAAGTATGTTACAGAAAGGCATGCTGAGGGCCAGGTTGGCAGCTTTCTCCCTCCCCTACTCTCCCCTCCCCTCCCCTCCGCTCCCCTCCCCTGTCCTCCCCTGTCCTCCCCTCTCCTTCCCTCTCCTTCCCTTTTTCCATTCCTTTAATTTCCTTTCCTTTCCAGACGGAGTCTCACCCCCTCACCCAGGAGTGCAGTGGCCTGATCTCGGCTCACTGCAACCTCTGTCTCCCAGGTTCAAGCAATTCTCCTGCCTCAGCCTCCTAAGTAGCTGAGAATACAGGCGCATACCACCACATCCAGCTAATTTTTATATTTTTAGTAGAGACAAGGTTTCATCATGTTGGTCAGGCTGGTCTTGAACTCCTGACTTCCAGTGATCCTCCCACCTCGGCCTCCCAAAGTGCTGGGATTACAGGCATGAGCCACCGCACCCGGCCTCAGGTTGGCTTTCAATGCAGGGGTATATCAAGGCAGGAACCGTGCTGACCACTCTCGGTGGTTTTCAGACTCTGGTCTGGGACCCTCTACCCTCTAGGGCCAGGGAGGGAAGAAGCAGGGGGGCTGTGCGAATGGCTTTATCTGGTTTCCATTCTTATGAGTGCCTCATTTTAGAGACAGTAGGTACCCTCTGCCCCGGGTCTGGAGTGAGACTGGCCCAGGAGCTGGGTGCCACTCCGTGGGGTGGGTTGGCGTCCATGAAGCCGTGGCAGCCAAGTCTCCTGCAGTCCCCCAGCTTTGCTTCTGGTGACTCAGAGATGGGAGAAGCCGCCAGGCTGCCTCCACTCCCAGCTGGGTGAAAGGCAGGGAGCAGGTGTGCCCTCTGGCCGGGGAGCGGTGAAGTCCCTGCATGGGCCAGGAGTGTGGACTCCTGCCTAGAGAGGAAGCACCTGGAAGAGGCTGGTTGGGTGAGGCAGCAGGGGCAGGCACTGGCAGGGAAGGCAGACACTGGTGGGGGGGGGCGGGCCCTGGTGGTGGGGGCGGGCCCTGGTTGGGCAGAGGGGGGTGCCCTCCTTTTCCTTTTTCATCCTTTTTATATCAGGCTCATAAAAACCTTGTTGGGTTGGGCAAGCAGGTGGTGACTGTTCAGATATTTCCAGGTTGTGCCAGGTGAGGTGGCTTATGCCTGTAATTCAGCAGTTTGGGAGGCTGAGGTGGGCGGATCACCCAAGGTTGGGAGTTCTAGACCAGACTGACCAACATGGAGAAACCCGGTCTCTACTAAAAATGCAAAATTAGCCGAGTATGGTAGCGCATGCCTGTAATCCCAGCTACTTGGAAGCCTGAGGCAGGAGAATTGCTTGAACCTGGGAGGCACAGGTTGCGGTGAGCCAAGATCGAGCCATTGCAATCCATCTCAAAAAAAAAATATATATTTCCAGGTTGTGGGGAGTAGGGAGTGGGGACTGGGTAAGGGGGCTTGAGCATGGGCGTGACCACCTTTCCACGTGCTCTGGCCCCAGAAACCTTTGCCCCTCCTGCTTTAATCTTCCCTGGCCTCAGATGGGTAGTGCCGTTTCTCTGCTGCCAGCCCTGTTGTATTGGGTGGGCTATGGGGCGAAGCATGTGTGCTTCTGTGCCTGGGAGGTGGGCACTTGGGGTGCATGGAGCATCTGAGGAGCTCTCCAGACATAAGATTTTGGAGCTCTGATTGCAGTGGATGAATGTTTCATTTCATTAAATACATTCTAAAACATCAGGAGATCTTGAACGTGCACAGAAGAGAGACCCTCCCGGGCTCATGCAGCCCGGCCCTTCACCAGTTCTCACGCATGACTCCTTCATACCCGTCTGTCCATTTGGCCCACCCCAAGTGATTTTGAAGCAAGTCCCATACATGATGAAAGATAAAATTAGGCTGGGCACAGTGGCTCACAGCACTTTGGGAGGCCGAGGTGGGTGGATCACCTGAGGTCAGGAGTTCGAGACCAGCCTGGCCTACATGGTGAAACCCAGGCTCTGCTAAAAATACGAAAATTAGCCAGGCGTGGTGTTGGGCACCTGTAGTCTCAGCTACTTAGGAGGCCGAGGCAGGAGAATCGCTTGAACCTGGGAGGTGGAGGTTATAGTGAGCCGAGATCATAATACTGCATTCTTGGGTGACAGAGCAAGACTGGGCCTCAAAAAAAAAAAAAAAAAGCCCGAATAAAATTGCATGTATCAGTATTTCAGTACATATGGATAAAAGATGGGAAACCTTTTTTAAAATCACCACTGCCTGAGAGCCATGGCTCACACCCCTGGTTCCAACTACTCAGGAGGCCAAGGCACGAGGATCGCTTGAGCCCAGAGCTGCAGTGAGCTGTGAGTTTTAAGAGACTGTCTCTTAAAAAACGTAGCCATAATATCTTGTAATACCTAAAAGATAATTAACAGAAATTCCTTAATGCCACGAGGTAACAGTTGTTTTGAATGAGTCTTTTTAAAAATTTAATTTAATTTTAGATTCGGGGGTACATGTGCCTGTTTGTTACATGGGTATTTTGCATGCTGGTGGGGGCAGGCTTCTAGTGTACCCAGAGTGTCCCTAATGAAAGGGAAAAGAATGGACATTGTACCTGACAGGTAATTCTTCAGCCCTTGCCCCGCTTCCTCTCCTCCCTTTTGGAGTCCCCAATGTCTGTTATTTTCATCTTTTTTTTTTTTTGAGCCTGAGTCACCCAGGCTAGAGTGCAGTGGCCCAATCTCAGCTCACTGCAACCTCCGCCTCCTGGATTCACGTGTTCTCTTGCCTCAGCCTCCCAAGTAGCTGGGATTACAGGCATCTGCCACCACACTCAGCCAAATAATTTTTGGTATTTTTAGTAGAGACGCGGCTTCACCACGTTGGCCAGGCTGGTCTCGAACTCCTGACCTCAGGTGATCCACCCGCCTCGGCCTCCTAAAGTGCTGGGATTACAGGTGTGAGCCACCAGGCCCAGCCTGTTATTTCCATCTTTATGTCCATGGGTACCCATTGTTTAGCTCCACTTATAAGTGAGAACATGTGGTATTCGGTTTTCCGTTTCTGAGTTAGTTCACTTAGGATAAAGGCCTCTAGTTGCATCCATGTCCCTGCAAGGGACATGAATTATTTTTTTTATTTTTTTTTTGAGATGAAGTTTTACTCTTGTTGCCCAGGCTGGAGAATGGTGTGATCTCGGCTCACCACAACCTCCACCTCCTGGATTCAGGCGATTCTCCTGCCTCAACCTCCCAAGTAGCTGGGATGACAGGCATGCACCACCACGCCCAGCTAATTTTGTATTTTTAGTAGAGATGGGGTTTCTCCATGTTGGTCAGGCTGGTCTGGAACTCCCGACATCAAGTGATCCGCCCACCTCGGCCTCCCAAAGTGCTGGGATTACAGACGTGAGCCACCATGCCTGGCCTGATTTCATTCTTTTTTATGGCTACCAAATGAGTCCTTGATGTGACCATAGCACTATGGTGGACAGAATATGGAAGAAAAGAATAAGAAATCCACCCCCTACCATTATATATTTGAGGAGAGAATGGTTGTATGCATAGACATTAAATAGAAAACACTTCTTGAGACAGTATATTTTGGTAACAGCTTTATTGAGACATTCATATACCATAAAATTCACCCATCTAAAGTGTACACTTCAGTAAGTTTGGGTTTTGAGACGGGGTCTTGCTCTGCTGCCCAGGCTGGAATGCAGTGGTGCAGTCACAGCTCACTGCAGCTTCAACCTCCCGGGCTCAAGTGATCCTCCCACCTCCTCAGCCTCCCTAGTAGCTGGGACTACAGGCACACATCACTGCACTCAGCTAATTTTTGTATTTTTTGCAGAGACAGTTTTGCTATGTTGCCCAGGCTGTCTGTGGTTTTTAGTGTATTCACAGAGTTGGGCAACTATCATCGCAATCAATTTTGAAATGTCTTCATTGCCCTAAGAAGATACCCCCACTCCTTACCCACACCTCCCGATCTTCCCATCTGCCCCAAGCCCCGGTGACCACTAGTGTACTTCCTGTCTCTGTAGATTTGTCTGTTCTGGGCATTTTGAATAAACAGAATCAGCAATATACGACCTCTGTGTGGCTTCTTTCACTCAGCATCACGTCTTCCAGGCCATCTGTGTTGCAGCAGGTGTCATTGCTGAATACCATTCCATGGTATGGATGGACCACACTGTGTTTATTCATTCATCAGCAGAACATGTTACCACTTTTTGGTTATCATGAATAATATTGTTGTAAATGTTCCTGTGCAAGCTTTTGAATGGACATGTTTTCAGTTCTCTTGGGTATATACGTAGGAATAGAATTGCTGGGTCATATGGTAAGCCTTTTTTTTTTTTTTTTTTTTTGAGATGGAGTTTTGCTCTTGTTTCCCAGGCTGGAGTGCAATCTCCACTCACCACAACCTCCACCTCCCGGGTTCAAGCGATTCTCCTGTCTCAGCCTCCTGAGTAGCTAGAATTACAGGCACGTGCCACCACACCCAGCTAGTTTTATATTTTTAGTATTGACAGGGTTTCTCCATGTTGGTCATGCTGGTCTCGAACTCCTGACCTCAGGTGATCCACCCACCTTGGCCTCCCAAAGTGCTAAGATTTATAGGCGTGAGTGACTGCGCCTGGCTGGTAAGTCTATTTTTATACAGTTTTTTTTTTTTTTTTTAAGACAGGGTCTCCTCTGTTGCCCAGGCTGGAGTGCAGGTGCAATCATGGCTCACTGCAGCCTCCACCTCCTAGGCTTAAGCAGTCCTCCTGCCTCAGCCTCCCAACTTGCTAGAGTTACAGGGATGCACCACCATGCCTGGATAATTTCTTTGATTTTTAGTAGAGATGAGGTCTTGCCACGTTCCCCAAGCTGGTCTCGAACTCCTGAGCCAAAGCAATCCTCCCATCTTGGCCTTGCTAAGTGCTGAGATTGCAGGCATGAGCCACGGCGCCCAATTTTTTATTTTTTATTTTTGCTTCTTTATACAGAGACAGGGTCTTGCTACATTGCCCAGGCTGGTCTGGAACTCCTGGCCTAAAGCAATCTTCTGCCTTGGCCTCCCAAAGTGCTGGGATTACAGGTGTGAACCACGGTGCCAGGCCAGTAACTCTGTATTTAACCCTTTGAGGAATGGACAGACTGTTTGCCAACGTGGCTGCACGATTTGAGCAGCCGTGCATGAGAACACTGATTTCTCCATGTCCTTGTGTCACCTGTCTTCGGGATACCGGCCATCCTCCTGGGTGTGAAGGGGTGTTTTCCTGTGGTTTAGATTGGCACTCCCTTTTAGCCACAAGAGGCAGTCTTACACTTACAGTGGTCCCCCCTTATCCTTGGGGGATATATTCCAAGACCCCACGTGGATGCCTGAATCTGTGGACACGACCAAACCTATACAGTCAGCTTTGTATCCTCAGGTTCGCTTCTGTGGATTTAGCCAACCAAGGATTGAAAATATTTGGTGGGGGTGGGGGGAGGGGGACAAGACAATAACAAAAAATAATACAAAATTTAAAAATACAGCATCACTATTTACATAGCATTTACATTGTATTCGTTATTGTAAGTAATTCAGATATGACTTAAAGTATGCAGGAGGGTTGGGCGCCGTGGCTCATGCCTGTAATCCCAGCACTTTGGGAGGCCGAGGTGGGTGGGTCACCTGAAGTTAGGAGTTTGAGACCAGCCTGGCCAACATGGTGAAACCAGGTCTCTACCGAAAATGCAAAAATTAAGGCCAGGCGCGGTGGCTCATGCTTGTAATCCTAGCACTTTGGGAGGTCGAGGCAGGAGTTTGAAACCAGCCTGGACAACTAGCAAAGCAAAATCACCAGGCTTGGGGGCTTACGCCTATGATCTCAGTACTTTAGGAGGCTGAGACGGGTGGATTGCTTGAGTCCAGGAGTTCAAGATCAGTCTGGGCAAGGTGGTGAAACCCTCTCTCTACAAAAAAATACATAAATTAGCTGAACATAGTGGTGCATGCCTGTAGTCCCAGCTACTTGGGAGGCTGAGGTGGGAAGATCACCTGAGCTTGGGGGGTAGAGGCTGCAGTGAGCCATGATTGTACCACTACACTCTAGCCTGGGCAATAGAGCTTTTTTGTCTCAAAAAAACAAAACAAAACAAAAAATGGTGCAAACCACAGCTGAGTGGGGACTGCGGTAGGTGTGTCTGTATTGCTGTTTTTAAGCGTAAGGCCACTGATCCAGGCCGGAACCCAGGCTGGGATCTGTGCCCATTCCATCTGCACAGGGAGCTCCTCCAGCCCTTGTTGGGTTCACTCATTTCTGCTCATGGCTCAAAGAGGGAGAGGCTGGGTCAGGACAGCCCATCTCAGCTCCTGCAGAAGTAGAAAAACAAATAGCGCATCTCAGGGGCATTTAGGACTCTTAGGGTTACCCTGAACCAGTCAAAATAAACAACTCCTTCATGAAATTCAGATCACTCTGCAAGGGTGTTTCATTCTGGAAAGGACTCTGTAATTACTTCCAGTTTCTCTTCCTATCAGAGGTTAGATTTCTGAGCAAGCGTGGGATACATACCTTTGGAGACTTGGCTGCAGACACTATATTTAATCCACTGTCATGAATAATCCGTTTGTGTTCTGTGTGAATCCAAGGAGATCTTATCAGTCATGCAGAGGTGGCCCGTGCTGTCACTCTGTGACTGTATGAGCCACAGTGCATGCTCTGCAGAGTCCTCTTCCTGGATACCCGCCTCCTGGTTACTGCGAAGAAGGCTTTGATGGGGAAGGGGGCTAAGAGTTAACCTTGAGGCTGGGCTAGGTGGCTCACAGAGGTAATCCCAGCACTTTGGGAAGCTGAGGCAGGCAGATCATTTGAGCTCAGCAGTTTGAGACCAGCCTGGCCAACATGGTGAAACCCCGTCTCTACTAAAAATACCAAAAATTAACCAGGCATGATGGCAGGTGCTTGTAATCCCAGCTACTCGGGAGGCTGAGGCATGAGAATTGCTTGAACCTGGGAGGTGGAGGTTGCAGTGAGCTGAGATGGTGCTATTGGATTCCAGGCTGGGCGACAGAGTGAGACTCCATCTCACAAAAAACACCAAACAAACAAAAAGAGTTAACCTTGAGACTCCAGGGGAGTTTTTTTGTTTTGTTTTGTTCTGTTTTTGAGATGGAGTCTCACTCTGTCACTAGACTGGAGTGCAGTGGCATGATCTCAGCTCACTACAACCTCTGTCTACCAGGTTCAAACGATTCCCCTGCCTCAGCCTCCTGAGTAGCTGGGACTAATAGGCGTGCGCCACCACACCCGGCTAATTTTATGTATTTTAGTAAAGATGGCGTTTCACCATGGTAGCCAGGCTGGTCTTGAATTCCTGGCCTCAAGCGATCCTCCCACCTCAACCTCCCAAAGTTTTGGAATTACAGGTGTGAGCCACCGTACCTGGCCCAGACATATTGTTGATTGCTTTGCAAATTGCTGTAAGCTAAGGTTATAGCTGTGGTATGTCATTTTGCCACTGCATTCAGGTTCTGTGCTGATACCTCCCGGGTGTGTCATCCAGTCCAGCCCCTCCCTCGCTCTGACAGTGCGTGTCATCTCCACCCGGATGTCCGGGTGACATTTCACATGCGGCAGGTCCAGGCATGAATTCTCAGCTTCCGCCCCCAGCCTGCCTCCTTCCCTCCCTGAGACTGTCCTGTGTCAGTACCTGGCTCCACTGAGTGGGTGGCTCAAGCCAGGAGCCCTAGGGCTCATTTCATCAGCACGTGCAGCTCAAGGTGCCTCTGCAGCCTGTCTCATGTGAGTCATTGTCCACGCTGTCTCTGTCCCTGTCACTGACAGACTGGGCCAGCCCCATGCACTTTCCTTGAAGACAGCCTCAGCTTCTTACTGGTCCTGCTTCCACGTCCCCATCCATGCTTCACCCAGCAGTCAGAGTGGTCTTCAGAACAGAAATAATGACAGGTTCCCCTTCTTCCAGGCCCTTGGATGCTTCTCCATTGCTAGCACAAAACCCTGCCACCTCCCACCGGCTGCCTCTGCCTTCCTCTCCAAACTGGACCCCCTGCCCTTGATCCCAGCTGCCCTGCCTTTGACCCAACACCCTGCCCTTGACCCCGGCTGTTCTGCCCTTGACCTTAGCTGTCCTGCAACTGACCCCAGACACCCTGTCCTTGACTCCAGCCACCTGCCCTTGACCCCAGCCACCTGCCCTTCCTGCCTCCAGCTGTATCTTGCTCTTCCCATGGTTGTTCTTCTCTTGGCCTCACTGTGTCCCAGAAGGTCCCCTCGGCACCTCCGCTTCTGGCACCCAAGCACTGCTGATGTGTTGCTTGTTGTGGGAGGGCAGAGGGACCTTTTCTGCCAGTGTCCAGCTCTTCTCCTCGGCTGGCATGTTGGAGGCAGTCAGCAAACACTTGTTGCATGGACAGATGGGTGCCTCCCAGGTCCTGGCAGCAGGTGGTTCTGTGTTCTGGTTCTGGTGGGTGGAGGACTGAGCCAGGCTGATTTCTGTAATGGGGGAATCTTTGAAACTATGATAGTCACTGATTTTGACCTCGCCATCAGTGGGCGAAAACAGGAGAATCATCCTGTGGTGAGAACACACACACACATACTCACACACACACACAACCCACACACACCACATGCCCCACACACACACCCACACACACACCCCCACACCACACACACACATGCGCACACCCACATACACACACACCCATATCCACCCCCCCACACCACACACACATACACACACACCCACATACACACACACACCCACATCCACCCCCCCACACCACACACACATACATGCACACCCACACACACACACACACCACACACACATACATGCACACCCACATACACACCACACACACAAATCTACACACACACACCACACCCAATATACACACGTACACCACACACACACCACATACACATATACACACACACCACACACATACACACACATACCCACACACTCACATACACCACACACACCCAGGCACCCACCTCCACCCCCCATACACACACACATACACACACCATGCACACAAATATACACATATACACATACACACACACCACACACACACATATACACATATACACATACACACACACCACACACACTACACACACCACACACACAAATATACACACACATACACACACACTGCACACTACACATACATGCACACCCATATGCACATACACATACACACAGCACCCACACATACACATACACATGCCACACAGATACACATATACACACAGGCCACACATTTTCACCTACACGCATACACACACCACATACATGCACACACAGGCATACACGCCACACACAGACATGTGAGTTTTTAAATTTTTATTGTGGCACTTGATCATTTTTCCTCTTAGCTTCTCTTATTCATTTAGTACTTTGTGGCAGGCAGCCTGGGAGGAGGTGGAGGTGGCACCGTGAGAAGGCAGGAGCCACCGCCCCAGGGGTCCAGGAGGGGATGGGGGTGCTATGCTGTGCTGAGTGGCTGCACCAAGGAGCCTGAAGGAAGGCAGCAGATCTAGGGTGAAGGGGACAGGAAGAGTGGACGAGATTTCCCAGAGCAGTTTTCTGCAGCAGGCAGGGGATGCTGTCCCGAGGGTCTGTGCTTGGGTCTGGGATGCAGGCTCTGGTATCCGTCCAGCCTGTGGCTGCCCAGCCATGTTCTGCTTCTGCTGCTGCCCCCGAGGAAGGAGGCCCGCTCCATCTGTGAGCACCCATTCTTGAGGCATCTGCGCATCTGATTTGTGGAGTTTTTGTGGGTCTTTCTGAAACCCTAGAACAGTTTCTCAAAAGAGCAGCCATGCAGGCCGGGCACAGTGGCTCATGCTTGTAATGCCAGCACTTTGGGAGGCCCAGGTGGGTGGATCACCTGAGGTCGGAGGTTCAAGACCAGCCTGACCAACGTGGAGAAACCCTGTCTCTACTAAAAAAAAAAAAATAGAAAAAAATTAGCCAGGGATGTTGGTGCATGCCTGCAATCCCAGCTACTCAGGAGGCCAAGGTAGGAGAATTGCTTGAACCTAGGAGGTGGAGGTTGCAGTGAGCTGAGATCAGGCCATTGCACTCCAGCCTGGGCAACAAGAATGAAAATTCGTATAAAAAAAAAAAAAAAAAAAAAAAAAAGAGCTACACAGACACCAGAGGCAGAGGCATTTGGGATCTCTCTGCACTCTCCACTGAAGTTCAGGGCCCAGGGCTGTTGGGGACTCCTTCGTGGACACGCTGGGCTTTTAATGGCAGCCTTCAGGGGCCTGGCTGCAAGATTGAGATTCGTCTGTGCTGTGTGAGTTGCTAAAGTGCTGTGGGCTTTGTGTCAGCAGTTGTGGCCTGGATCCTGGCTTGGAGGCGGGGTCCGGGGGACTTCCAGGGGAAGGGATTGGGGTGCCCCGGGCCTGGCTTCTGATGATCATTTGGGCCCCTAAGCAGAGGCAGTGATTTTCTGTGTAGTGGTGGACAGGTGAGGGGGTGCCCTCTGAGTAATGGAATTGGATCTGTTGACGAGAAGAATTAAATCTGTTAAGTGGGGAGGAAAAACTTAAATTCAGAAGGAATGGCACTTCTGTATGAGGAGTTGTTTTTTTTTTTTAGTGTCTGGTCACACGTTCCACTGTGTTACATTTTCTCCTTCTGCTTCCAGGTGATCCCTGAAGATGGCAGAAGCTCACCAAGCTGTGGCCTTCCAGTTCACGGTCACTCCAGATGGGATTGACCTACGGCTGAGCCATGAAGCCCTTAAACAGATCTATCTCTCTGGACTTCACTCCTGGAAAAAGAAGTTCATCAGATTCAAGGTTTTCTGATATGTGTTGAAATCTACACAGTATGCCTCCTAATATCTAAGAACAGGGCTCTTGCAGCTGTTGAGGTCTGAGTGTTTAAGACTGGTCATTCTATGTGACTTACCTATTTCCGTGGTACTTAAGGCTTGGGGAACTCCTTCATGTAGACTTTAGCTCACTGGATGCTTGAAGCAGTTCCGTAAGGCAGGTAGAGTGAGTTGGCATGCTCTAAAGCAGGCCTGGAAGTGGACACTCAAAGGGCCAGCAGCCTACTTAATAGAAGGCAGAGTAAAGACTAGAATTCATGTCTTCTCCTCTGAGTCAGAATCCTTTACACCTTGTTCAAAAAGATTTTTTCCAGGCAGGGTGCGGTGGCTCACACCTGTAATCCCTGCACTTTGGGAGGCCGAGGTGGGCGGATCGCTTGAGCTCAGGAGTTTAAGACCAGCCTGGGCGACACGGCGAAACCCTGTCTCTACAAAAAAAAATACAAAAATTAGGCCGGCATGGTGGCATGCATCTGTAGTCCCAGCTACTCAGGAGGCTGAGGTGGGAGGATTGCTTGAACTTGGGAGGCAGAGACTGCAGTGAGCCATGATTGAGCCACCACATTCCAGCCTGGGCAACAGAGCAAGACTTTGTCTCAGAAAAAAAAAGGGAGTTTTTCCAAACTTCAGCAAGTTGATGTAATAAGTACTTTGTTGATAAAGCATTCACATGTTAGAAACGCTCCACGTAAGTTCAAATACAGTTGAGTCCTCATGTTCTCAATTCTGTTTGTCTAAAGAAGTAGAACTTTGTTCTTTTTTAAAATAAGTGTTTTGTTTTTCCATGTATTGTAATTTATTTTAAACATTAAAGAAGGAACAGATGCATATTTGAAAACTTGCAAACTAGATGAAAGGTCTTCAAGTTGAAAGTGGACGCCACCCTGCCCCCCTGCCCCCCAGCCCCAGGGTTAGCTTAGTTCAGTTTGTGGACTTCCCAGTGCCCCTCTCCGAGGGCAGCACTAAAGTGGGCCACTGAGAAAGGCCTGAGCTCCAGAGCAGGTGGCAGCAGGGACAGCGGAGAGGCGGATGGGTCCCTGGCAGCCAGCATAGCTGCACAGGGGTCCCTGGGGCTCAGCTGGTGGGTTCTTGGGCCCAGATAAATAAGCCACTAGGGTGACATCCAGTCTCCCTGGCCTGGTCATTGGTGTGGTCCACCATGGTGGAGGAGGCACCGCTACGGGGAGAGCTAAGCAGAACAGCTGGACTTGCTGAGAGCTGCGCTTTTCCACCCTGGAATCTGGGAAGATAGAAATGTGGATGCAGAGGCTTGGCCATCATATTCAACCCAATGCAAATGCCCTCCCCTCCCCTCCCCTCCCCTCCCCTTCCCTTTTTGAGACAGGTACAGGGTTGCTCAGGGTAGAGTACAGTGGTACGATCATAACTCAACCTCTTGGGCTCAGGCGATCCTCCTGTCTCATCCTCCCAAGTAGCAGGGACCATAGGTGCACACCACCATGCCTGGCTAATTTTTCTTTTTCTTTTTTTTTTTTTTTTTTCAGACAGAGCCTCACTCTGTCACCCAGGTTGGAGTACAGTGGCGTGATCTCAGCTCACTGCGACCTCTGCCTCCCGGGGTCAAGTGATGCTTCTGCCTCAGCCTCCCAAGTAGCTAGGACTACCACCATGCCCAGCTATTTTTTTTGTATTTTTAGTAGAGACAGGATTTCATCATGTTGGCCAGGCTGGTTTCAAACTCCTCACCTCAAGTGATCCACCAACCTCAGCCTCCCAAAGTGCTGGGATTACAGTTGTGAGCCACCGCGCCCGGCCTGCTTTAGTCATTTTTAATCCATTATCTTGGTCAAATCAAAATCTTATTAGGATGCTTTGGTAAGAATTTTTTTAAATTGGAGTTGTCAAACTTACACAAGAGTGAAGAAGATCAATTAATGATCCCACCATTCCCTTCCTTGTTTCAACCAATTTTGTTTGATATAATCCCTTTTTTTTTTTTTTTGGCTGGAGTATTTTACAGAATTTTTGACATGGAGTGATGGCTGGGCACAGGGGCTCATGCCTGTAATCCTAGCACTTTGGGAGGCCAAGGTGGGCGGATCACCTGAGATCAGGAGATCGAGACCAGCCTGATCAAATGGTGAAACCTCATCTCTAAAAAACAAACAAAAAAAAGACATGGAGTGAGGTCTCCCGTGAAATCTTCAGGGTGCAGCAGCCTTCTGATACGGATGGCAGGAGGAGCAGTTTTGGAGCTGGGGTCTCAGCACATTCTAGACAGTAGCAGGCTGGGCAGGGGACTTCATGGTGGCTCAGTGGCGTCCTTCACCAGCTAAACTCATGCCTGAGCTGATTCTCATGGCCTGGGGTGTCCACTTGGGGAAGGTTTCAGGGTGGGTTTTGGCTCAGAAGCAGGGGAAGGGAGGAAACTGGAACTGCTGCAGGCTGTAAACTCTGGGGAGAGTCCCAGCTAATGGGGTGTGGTGTCTTAGCACACACACGCTGCAGACACCCTCTCCTCACTGCCTGGCGTCTCAGCAGCCCTGTTGCCAGAGCCATGGAGCATCGTTGCCCTGGGGGGCTGTGCAGGGACGCCACTCACAGCCCGTGTGTCTGTCTTTAGAACGGCATCATCACTGGCGTGTATCCGGCGAGCCCCTCCAGTTGGCTTATCGTGGTGGTGGGCGTGATGACAACGATGTATGCCAAGATCGACCCCTCATTAGGAATAATTGCAAAAATCAGTCGGACCCTGGAAAGGACGTAAGTAATCCTGTGAAATCTCCAGTTGTCTGGGAAGTTACCAATTTTGTTTTTTTCGTTTTTTGTTTTTTTTTTGAGACAGAGTCTCTCTCTGTTGCCCAGGCTGGAGTGTAGTGACGCAATCTCGGCTCGCTGCAACCTCTGCCTCCCGGTTCAAGCAATTCCCTGCTTCAGCCTCCTGAGTAGCTGGGGTTACAGGTGCCCCCCACCACACCAGGCTAATTTTTATATTTTTAGTAGAGACAGGGTTTCACCATCTTGGCCAGCCTGGTCTTGAACTCCTGACCTCATGATCCACCCACCTCAGCCTCCCAAAGTGCTGGGATTACAGATGTGAGCCACCACGCCCTACCAGAAGTTACTGATTTTATTGCTGTTTTTATGTCTCTTCAAGTGATGATTGTCACTGTTCTGGATTTGATGTGAAGCCCTGATGCTGTTCTCACATCAGCTTTCTTCCTGTTTCTTGGGTGGCGTTAAGGTCCCCTAGGAGTTTGCAGTCCTCTGCAGCCCTTCCTCTGAAGACCAGGGTGAGAAGAGTGGTCGTGGTCCTGGGGCACCCCTTGGAAGGTGTCAGGGCGCAGGGGGTAGCCAACAGTGACAGCGCCCTTAGCCTGGACGGTAGGGCTCTGACACGGACTTTCTGCTCAAGGGGTTGATTCCCCATGTGGTCATTTCTTTGTACTTGGAGTTAGTTCATCCAGAGTTCTGCAACCCTTGAACAGACTGCTGTAGGGTCCTCTGCAGGGACCTCACCCACTTAGCTCTCTGTCAGGCTGGTTTAGAAATCTCCAAGGGACCTCCCCTATCACTCCCACCCCTGGGGGTTTAGATTTTCCTGGGGGTTTGAAAGTAGGCTCTCTTGCTATCAAGACATAAGTCCCAGAGACACGTTAGGTAACATTCAGCACATGTTCTTTTTCTTTCTGTTTTTTTTTTGAGACAGAGTCTCGTTCTGTTGTCAGGCTGGAGTGCAGTGGCACAATCTTGGCTCACTGCAACCTCTGCCTCCCGGGTTCAAGCGATTCTCCTGCCTCAGCTTCCTGGGATTACAGGTGTGCACCATCATGCCTGGCTAACCTTTTTTTTTCTTTTTTTGAGATAGAGTCTTGTTCTGTCGCCAGGCTGATGTGCAGTGGTGCAGTCTCAGCTCACTGCAACCTCTGCCTCCTGGATTCAAGTGGTTCTTCCTGCCTCAGCCTCCCGAGTAGCCGGGATTACAGGCATGTGCCGCCACGCCCAGCTAATTTTTGTATTTTTAGTAGAGATGGGGTTTCGCCGTGTTGGCCAGGATGGTCTCAATCTACTGACCTCGTGATCCGACCACCTTGGCCTCCCAAAATGTTGGGATTACAGGCATGAGCCACTGGGCCCGGCTATTTTTTTTTTCCAAATACCTGTTGCCTGTTGATAGCACACATGTATTGCACACCTGTGATGTCCGTTATTCCATCCAGTTCTGGAGATGGCCGAGACTCCCATCTAGGAAGGTCAGACCCTGCACTGTAGTGACCTCTCATTAGGGTCCCCTTTACCAGTGAGGACGCATTCAGACAGGTGCAAGTGTCTGCCCGAGTCACAGGAAGAGGAAGCGAGGAAGCTGGAATTCAAACCCAACTCTGCCCAGCTTTGAAATCTGTGCTTTCTTCGATGTACCACTGAGGTCCCCCATCCCCTGCCCCAGAAGCTTCCATGAGATGAATGCAAGTGAGCACTGCTGCTTTATCACCATTTGAGCCTCCAGACGGTAGAACACGGGGAGACGCAGTTTCCCTGTGCAGCTGTGACCCTTGCACTTGGACACACATTTTACTTTCTGGTCCAAAAGCTCCACGGTGTCTTGGAAGGGTCCCTGCTGCCCATGCCAGGCGTTTGGTTCGATTTCTGTGCTGCTTGTTTACCCCAATGGCATTTTTGGTCTAGAGGAATAATAACCCCCAACTCCTCCTAATTGGGCTTTGTTTTGGGGCCCAGGAGTTGCAGGTGGAAGGTACAATGTTGGGGTCAGGGCTCAGCTAGAAAAATGAAGCTCTAGGTCTTTAGAATCATGCCTTCCAGATTGTTTGCATGCAAATATTGTTTGATCAGAAAGAAATAAGAAAATACACTGGCAGAAAAAGTGACAAACGAAAACTTTGGCTGACTTTGATGTTTTTGGGTTAATGGCTGACTTTGATGTTTTTGAGTTGCGGGGTGGATGGAGTTTTTGCTCCGTTGCCCAGGGTGGAGAGCAGTGGCACCATCTTAGCTCACTGCAACCTCCGCCTCCTGGGTTCAAGCGATTCTCCTGCCTCAGCCTCCCAAGTAGCTGGGACTACAGGTACCCACCGCCATGCCCGGCTAATTTTTGTATTTTTCATAGAGATGAGGTTTCACCATGTTGACCAGGTTGGTCTCAAACTATTGACCTCCGGTGATCCACCCACCTCATCCTCCTGAAGTGCTAGGATTAATAGATGTGAGCCACCGTGCCCTGCCTTGATTCTGATGACTAGAAATAAAAGATTAAGCAGATTAATGTTCTGAACTTCTGAGGGCAGCTTGAGCAGGTGCCCTGATTCCTGAACCCCTTTTTGCAAAGAGTCTGCAGAGGACCCCTCCACACCCTGTTCCTTCTCCAGGAAGCCCCCGGACCCTCCAGAGTCATCGAGAGTCCAGCTGAGTGCTCTTAACTTAGAGGTGGCTCAGGCCTCTATAAGTGTCTACAAGAGACAGAATGAAAGTTTGAAGTCATTTTATAAGCATGCCTGGCCGGGATGCCTGCCAGGTTCCTTGTGTGCCTGGGAACTGCTGTCATTGTTGTCACTCAGTAAGCAGTTGGCAGACCTGGGCACTCGGGGCAGGCGTGGCTGCTCCCTTCCTTGAGGTCGCAGCAGCTGCAGGGCTGCAGTGGACAGTTGCCTCCGGGCCTTGTATATGCAGCTCTTCCGACAGACTTTTTGTTCTCTCATGGGGTTAATGAATAATGAAGATTTTTTTTGCGGGGGGAGAGTGGATCTCACTCTGTCCCCCAGGCTGGAGTGTAGTGGTGCAATCTCAGCTTACTGCAACCTCTGCCTCCCAGGTTCAAGCAGTTCTCCTGCCTCAGCCTCCCGAGTAGCTAGGATTACCGGCACATGCCGCCACGTCTGGCTAATGTATTTTGTATTTTTAGTAGAGACGGGGTTTCATCGTGTTGCCCAGGCTGATCTCAAACTCCTGAGCTCAAGCAGTCTGCCTGCCTCGGGCTCCCAAAGTGCTAGGACTTTTTATTTTTTTTTGAGATAGAGTCTCACTCTGTCGCCCAGGCTGGAGTGCTGTAGCGAGGTCTCGGCTCACTGCAACCTCCTCCTCCCAGGGTCAAGTGATTCTCCTGCCTTAGCCTCTTGAGTACCTGGGACTACAGGCACACACCACCATGGCCAACCAATTTTTGTAGTTTTGGTAGAGACAGGGTTTCACCATGTTGGCCAGGCTGGTCTTGAACTCCTAACCTCAAGTGATCCACCCACCTCATCCTCCCAGAGTGCTGGGATGACAGGCGTGAGCCACTGTGCCTGGCCCACATCTTTAATGTCCTCTCTAGTGTAGGCTCCCTCTTTAAACTGGATTATATTTAGAAGTGTTGACTATTTAAAGCCTTTAATAATCTGAGTCTCTGTGAGATTTGTTTCTTTGTCCCTCTTAAACCTATTTTGGTAAACTGGGCCATGCCTGGCCTAAATTTAGAAAGGCGGGGTTAAAGGCCAGCATCTTCAAGCTTCATGGGCCGATCCAGAGCTGCCATCCTGGAGGGGACTGCAGTGTCCCTGGGCCGCTGCCTTCAATCGTGGAGTCAGGCTGGGCATGGTGGCCTGTAATCCCAGTACTTTGGGAGGCTGAGCCAGGAGGATTGCTTGAGGCCAAGACCAGCCTCAAGCTTTGAGTTCAAGACCAGCCTGGGTAACATAGTGAGACCCCCGTCTCTTAAAAAAAAAAGAAAAGAAAAAAAAAGTGGAGTCATACGTGTCGTGTGGTTTTGTCCCTGAGTCTGTCCCCAGCAGACTTGTAAGGAGCATGTTCTTTCAAAGAAAGCTTTTTGCTAATGTTTTTTTATCTAAGTGCCTATGTGTCTACATTTTTAAAAATGTCGAATGTGTCATTTATTTGTTTATGCTAAAATACTTCTTTATTTTTGTAAATCAAGTAAGTATATAGGTCTTTTTCCTTTGGTAATCTAAAATGTAGATTATCTAAAAGATAGCTTCTTAAATCCCTAAACCCAAGTTCGCATGTAGGTTAGATGACCAGAAAAGAGCAGATAGGTTTAAAGTAGAGACTCCAGTTAAACTCGAGTGCTAGATTTGACGGGTTATAGAAAGATAACACGTTTTGAAGCAAAAGTACTTAACCTTGAAGATAATTTGTTTGTGTCACTTAAATATTATGCAATCTTAAATTAGTGGTTTTCTTTTTTTTTTATTTCTTATTTTGAATTATTTTGTTTTCTTTTTTAAATTTTATTTTTGTACTGATGGGGTTTGGCCATGTTGCCCAGGCTGGTCTTGAACTCCTGGACTCAAGTGATCCACCCATCATGGCCTCCTAAAGTGCTAGGATTATAGACTTGCACCACTATGCCTGGCTAAATTAGTGCTTTTCAAATATTGGAGATACCTTTAGGTTATATATATTGGTGTTTTGATCATTTGAAGCATGCGTAAATAGTTTTTATTTTAAAAATATTTTGCAGTTCCCAAAACAACCCAAACTAAAACAAACCATAAAATAGCTGCATTTCTAGCCAGGCGCAGAGGCTGACACCTGTAATCCCAGCACTTTGGGAGGCCACGGCAGGCGGATCATCTGAGGTCAGGAGTTTGAGACCAGCCTGAGCAATATGGTGAAACCTCGTCTGTACAAAAAATACAAAAATTAGCTGGGTGTGGTGGCACGCACCTGCAATCCCAGCTACTGAGGAGGCTGAGGTAGAAGAAGTGCTTGAACCCGGAAGGCGGAGGTTGCAGTGAGCCGAGATTGCGCCACTGCACTCCAGCCTGGGCAACAGAATGAGACTCCATCTCAAAAAAAAAAAAGAGAAAAAGCTACATTTCATCTCATTTTTAAAGTCCCATCTTTACTATTAAATATACTACTTTCCTTCACAAACAAAAACATTTCCTGTATTTAAGTGGACTGTTTACATGACCAGTTTACGTGGTCCATTTCTTTATTTGTGTTAAATATGCCTAAGTCAAAAACAGGCTCTTCTGAGGTAAATACTGGAGCTAAGAGTTGTAACAAATGATCTGAGATGACGATTACATCTAAAAGTAAGTTTGAGAGAAAAAAAGTCATAAAGAGCGGAAGATAGTGGCGCAGAATTCTTTTGCACCTGCTGGAGAGGCGCAGGTCGGCAGGGCGTGGTGCTCACAATGGCTGGGTCCTAGCCTCACCATCCCCTCTGTTGCTTGTCCTGAGGTCCTGGAGGAAGCTGTATCTTTTTCCAGATGACACAAATTAGCCCTGGTTGGTTTTGAGGCCAACAAAGCAGATTGGGCTTTGTTTTCTTTTAAAATTTTATTTTTGTATTGATGGGGTTTGGCCCATGTAGCCCAGGCTGGTCTCAAACTCCTAGACTCAAGTGATCCACCCATCTCAGCCTCCCAAAGTGCTACGATTATAGACTTGCACCACTGTGCCTGGCCAAAGGAGGCTGAAGGGACTCCAGGAAGAGAGCAGACAGGCCTGCCCTCAGCGCCCAGGTCTGCCAGCTACTTTCAGCATGATTGGTTTTGGTGCAAGGAGGAGAGTCCCGTGAGTGTTTTGAGAGCTCGGTTCCTGCAGGTGCTCTCCCTCTGACTTCCCCGGCTCTACCTGGGGCAGGCTGCTGGGCCCCGCAGCACGTGGTGTCTGTCGGTGGCATCAGCGGCGTGGGTGGCACCGTGTGGCCACATGCACAGCCCCCCTTGTCTGGATCTGCCTCCGCAGCAACTGCATGTCCAGCCAGACGAAGAACGTGGTCAGCGGCGTGCTGTTCGGCACCGGGCTGTGGGTGGCCCTCATCGTCACCATGCGCTTCTCCCTGAAAGTGCTGCTCTCATACCACGGGTGGATGTTCGCTGAGCATGGCAAGATGAGTCGTGCCACCAAGATCTGGATGGTAATTGCACGTCCCTCTGGCTGTGGAGTGGGGTGGACGGTTTGGGCTTTGCGATGAAGGGCACCCTTGGGGACCTTTTCTCCCTTGATGCTTGGTTGGTGATGTGGACCTCGGCCTCTAATAGCTGGAGAGGTTTGAGTCACCATGACGCAAAAGCGGGGGCCAAAGAGTGCTTCCCTTTTGTGACATTAGTGAGATCTATAGCGTTTTATATTGAGGTCTCCTGGGTTTGTAGTTCCGGTCATTCATCACATGGAAGGGCTGTCCGTCCGGTTCTTTGTAGCGTTCTTGACTCACTTGTTGTCAGGCATTAAATGGTTGCCTTAGCTGACCCCTCTGGCAGGCTCCCATGACTCAGACTTAGCTTCCGGAATGTTCCCTCGGCTTGCTTTGGCCCTTATCCCAAGGGTTCCTTATTTAAGGTAATGACTTTGCCATGTATGTGGATGCTTGTCCAAATTTCATGATTTAAATTTTTTTTTCTCTTTTATTTTATTTTGTTTTATTTATTTATTTTTTGAGACAGCGTTTTGCTTTTGTTAGCCAGGCTGAAGTGCAATGGCGTGATCTCAGCTCACTGTAACCTCCATTTCCCAGGTTCAAGCAATTCTCCTGTCTCTGCCTCCCAAGTTGCTGGGACTGTAGGCATGCACCACCACGCTCAGCTAATTCTGTATTTTTAGTAGAGACGGGGTTTCACCATGTTGGCCAGGCTGGTCTTGCACTCCTGACATCAGGTGATCCACCCGCCTCGGCCTCCCAAAGTGCTGGGATTATAGGCATGAACCACCCCACACGGCTTTGTTTTTTTCTTTTTGAGACAGGGCCTTGCTCTGTTGCCCAGGCTGGAGTGCAGTGGCACAATCACAGCTCACTGCAGCTTGACCTCCTGGGCTCAAGTGATTTTTCCCACCTCAGACTCTCAAGTAGCTGGGACTATCAGCACACACCACCACGCCTGGCTAATTTTTGCATTTTTCAATAGAGACGAGGTTTTGCCATGTTGGCCAGGCTGGTCTCAAACTCCTGAGCTCAAGAGATCTGCCAACCTCAGCCTCCCAAAGTACTGGGATTAAAAGGCGTGAGCCATCACACCTGGCCTCCATTTCAGTGTTCTGGGGGCCAGGCACAGTGGCTCCTGCCTGTAATCCTAGTACTTTTGGAGGCGAAGCTAGGTGAACCACTTGAGCTCAGGAGCTAGAGACCAGCCTAGGCAAAGCCCCGTCTCTACTAAAAACACAAAAATTAGCCAGGCAAATTAGCCAGGCATGGTGGTGCATGCCTGTAATCCTAGCTGCTCAAGAGGCTGAGGTGGGAGGATCGCTTGAGCCCAGAGGTCAAGGCTGCAGTGAGCTGTGATTATGCCACGGCACTCCAACCTGGGCAACAGAGCCAGACCCTGTCTCAAAATATATATATTTGTGTATGTATATATATATATACGTATATATCTAATCCCATAAATATATGTGTGTATATGTATATTTCTTTACACATGTCCAGCCCCAGAGACCCAGGTTGGGCTTGAGGTACTGAACGAAGCCCAAGGCCCAGGGCCACAACTACACTAGGCAGATGGCCAGTGTATATACATATATATACACACACATATATGTATATGTGTATATACATATATGTATACACACGTATATGTATATGTGTATATACATATACACACACGTATATGTATATGTATATATAAATACGTATATGCATATGTGTATATACGTATATATAGACACACATGTATGTATCTGTGTATATACGTATATATAGACACACGTGTATGTATATGTGTATATACGTATATATAGACACACATGTGTATGTATATGTGTATATATGTATATATAGACACATGTGTATGTATATGTGTATGTACGTATATATACACACACATGCATATGTGTCTATACGTTTTATATATATATACACACACACGTATATGTATATGTGTATATACGTATATATATATACACATGTATATGTATATGTATATGTGTATATACACATGTATATACACACACATATATTTATGGGCTTAAGTGTTCTGAAAATAAACCCTCCAAGGTGGGCATCATCTCTGAACTTTTGAGGCCCCCCTCTTGGGGCTCAGACCCCTGTGACCCCTGCAGGCCCCCGAGCTGGCGTGTGCCCTGTGTGCCATCTGCCCGGTGTAGTTGTGGCCCTGGGCCTTGGGCTTCGCTCAGCACCTCAAGCCCAACCTGGGTCTTTGGGGCTGGACACGTGTAAAGAAACATCTGCCTTTTTCACCCCTGTCTTGCCAAGTGGTCTAGATGGTTCTAATGGACCAAGTAATCATGAGAAAATTTTCTGCAGAATCTTTCTTGAATGGGGCTGCTCCATGGCTCTGACAGTGTGTATGAAGCCGTGTGTCTGCTTTGCTTTCTCGTCTGCCCCGACCTTGGCTCCGGGGCTCTTCTGCTTAGTCGCCTCGGGGTGGCCCCGCAGTGGTACCTGCCTAGGCTGGGCTGCTGTCCCAACCTCCAGGGAGCCTGCTTGTGAGGGAAGTGAGGGAGTCACCGCAGTGCCCACCATACACCCAGGCTCTGCTTTTTCCCAAAACATATTTTTTTTTTTGAGATAGAGTCTCGCTCTGTTGCCCAAGCTGAAGTGCAGTGGCGTGATTTCAGCTCCTCCGCCTCCTGGGTTCAAGTGATTCTCCCGCGTCAGCCTCCTGAGTAGCTGGGACCATAGGCACACACCACCACGCCTGGCTAATTTTTTGTATTTGTAATAGAGACGAGGTTTTACCATGCTTGCCAGGATGGTCTCGATCTCCTGACTGAATGATCTGCCCGAGTCGGCCTCCCAAAGTGCTGGAATTATAGGTGTGAGCCACCGCGCCCAGCCCAATTTTGTTTTTTAAATTTGAGACAGCATCTTGCTCTGTCACCCAGGCTGGAGTGCAATGGTGCAATCTCAGCTCATTGCAACCTCCGCCTCCCAGGCTCAAGCGATCCTCTCACCTCAGCCTCCAGAGTAGCTGGGACCACGGGCGCATACCACTATGCCCAGGTAATTTTTTGTATTTTTAATAGAGACAAGGTTTCGCTAGGTTGACTCCGTGGTCTTGAGCTCCTGGGCTCAAGCAATCCACCTTCCTCGGCCTCCCGAAGTGCTGGGATTACAGGTGTGAGCCACCGCGTCTGGCCAAACAAATTTTTTCTCCCAAATCAATTTTCTACCATTTGGATGTAAATTTTCTGATTTGTAGAGAAGCAGAATTTAGCACCTAGAAGACTCGGGTGGCTCCCACGCTTGGCAAAGCTGGCTAAAGGGCGCTCCCTCTGGTGGGTTCGAAGCCGAGATTCAGCTGAGTCCCAACGCCTTGCGGCACCAGACTCCTCGCTGGGGCCCAAGGACTTCCTTTGTTTTGGTTGGCATTGAGGTGACTGGTTATTATCAGGCTTGGTCATCCAGCCTAAAACCAAGGGCCACAAATGTGCCCTCCTGGAGCCTTGGCAGGGACTGGAGGAAAGACACTGCTTTCCCTGGGCTTGGCTCAGGGACAGGCACTTAGGCCCAGCTTCCTATTCCTGGAGCCAATCCCGAAACGAAGGGCCTTGCAAAAGGAGGTGGAGTGAGACTTACCTTAGGTACAGAAGCAGAGTCAGGGGCCTGGCCAGCCACGGCGCGGGCAGCGGCATCCCACAGCCTCCATCAGGCTTGGCTGTGATTCCACCCGGTTTTTTTGTTTGTTTGCTTTTGTTTCGCTTTTTGAGATAGGGTCTCACTATGTCGCCCAGGCTGGAGTGTAGTGGTGTGATCACGGCTCACTGCAGCATCGACCTCCCAGGCTCGATCAATCCCTTCATTTCAGCCTCCCAAGCAGCTGGGACATCAGGCACATGCCACCACGCCTGGCTAATATTTTGCATTTTTTGTAGAGTTGGGGTTTTGCCATATTGCCCAGGTTTTTATTGGCGGTGGGGGGAGGGTTACATGCTTGTTTGCTAGAATCTGTAGGCACGGTGGCGGATAGAAGATGGACCAGATGAAAAATAAATCAACACAGAAAATCCATAAGTGGTTGGCACATTGTCTGCACTGGAAAAGTGGCTTCAGACCCCTTTAACATAGCCTTGTCTTTGAAAATGTAATTCTCCCATCCAAGTACTAACCAGACCTGACCCTGCTTAGCTTCCAAGATCAGACCAGAACAGGTGCATTCAGGGTGGTATGGCAATAGGCTGAAAGTACAATTCTGTTTCTTCAGGGTATGGTCAAGCTCTTTTCAGGCCGAAAGCCCATGTTGTACAGCTTCCAGACGTCACTGCCTCGCCTGCCGGTCCCAGCTGTCAAGGACACTGTGAACAGGGTAGGTGTGGCTTAGGCCTCACGCTGAAACACCAGGCATCTGTGGATGAAAGCTTAGGTCTTAGTTATGATGAACTAGGCCACCACCATTGGGCCATAGGAGCCTTCGGCGTGTGCCTGGTAGCGTTCTTATAGGAAGTCTTTTTTTTTTTTTCCAATGCATCACTGCTGCATCTTAGATGTTTTTTTAAAAAGTGTTGTGTTTCATAGAGAAACTTCTTGGTGCATTTTTTTTAAGTTTTATTTTATTTTATTATTATTATTATTTTAAAGATAGGGTTTCACCATGTTGGCCAGGATGGTCTCGATCTCCTGACCTCATGATCCACACGCTTCAGCCTCCCAAAGTGCCGAGATTACAGGGGTGAGCCACCATGCCTGGCCTTATTTTATTTTATTTTTTGAGACGGACTCTCCCTCTGTCACCCAGGCTGGAGTGCAGTGGCGCAATCTCAGCTCACTGCAACCTCTACCTCCCTGGTTCAAGCGATTCTCCTGCCTCAGCCTCCCAAGTAGCTGGGATTACAGGTGCGTGCCACCATGCCCAGCTAATTTTTGTATTTTTGGTAGAGACAGGATTTCACCACATTGGCCAGGCTGGTCTCGAACTCCTGATCTCAAGTGATCCACCCACCTTGGCCTCCCAAAGTGCTAGGATTACAGGCATGAGCCGCTGCACCTGGCCCTCCCCATCTCTGCTCTTCTGTGCCCAGGCTTGCCAGTCAGGGCTGATGGCGGCCCCTGTTCCACTGGCAGGATGTGGGGAGGGTGAGACGCTCGAAATTCAGTGACCTCCGTCTGTGTTGTGTAGCTGAGGGTTCCACTTCAGCACACTCAGAGCATGATTTTCTGTCTCATTCACAGGCATTTTACTTTGAATAGACCTCAAGATGCTTGACAACTGGCCCCCCTACTTTTCTTTGGAGACAGTCTAACTCTCTCACCCAGGCTGGAATGCAGTGGCATGGTCGAGCTCACTGCAGTCTCGAATTCCTGGGCCCGAGTGATCCTCCTGCCTTAGCCTTCCAAGTAACTGGGACCATAGGTGTGCATGAGTATGCCTGCAACTAGTTTTTTGCAGAGATGGGGGTCTTGCCATGTTGTCCAGGCTGGTCTTGAACTCCTGGGCCCAAGCAGTCCTCCCGATTCAGCCTCCCAAACTACTGAGGTCACAGGCATGAGCCACCATGCCCAGCCACAACTGGTCCTTTTAAGGGAGTGGGATCTTACTTTTCAACGTACAGGGAGGGACCCTAGCGAGATTACTGTTGCACCAAGCCTTTATTTTTTACAGCAGACAACTTGTCGGATTGAAATATTCCATGACAAATTGTGGAGTTAGCAATAGTTTTACGTTTTGTGTGTTGGATGGGAAAACAGCATCTCGCCCAGGCTGGAATGCAGTGGTGTGATCATGGCTCACTGCAGCTTCGAACTCCTGGGCCCAAGTGATCCTCCCACCTCAACCTTCCAAGTAGCTGGGACCACAGACACATGCCACTGCCCCCCAGCTAATTTTTGTAATTTTTTGCAGATATGGGGTTCCACTCTGTTGCCCAGGCTGGTCTTAAACTGGTCAGGATTGCTTGGGCTCAAGCACTCTTCATACCTCAGCCTCCCAAAGTGCTGGGATTACAGGTGTGAGCTACTGCACCTGACTAGTTTTACTTTCTTTTTTTTGAGATGGAGTCTTGCTCTGTTGCCCAGGCTAGAGTGCAGTAGCACAATCTCGACTTGCTACAACCTCTGTTTCCCAGGTTCAAGTGATTCTCCTGCCTCAGCCTCCCAAGTAGCTGGGATTACAGGTGCCTGCCACCACGCCCAGCTAATTTTTTTGTATTTTAGTAGAGACAGGGTTTCACGGTGTTGCCCAGGCTGGTCTCAAACTCCTGACCTCGTGATCTGCCTGCCTCAGCCTCCCAAAGTGCTGGGATTACAGGTGTAAGCCACCATGCCCGGCCCCATTTTACTTTCTGTAAGAGCATGCTTAGATTTGTTGCAGAAGCTTTTGAGTGTCTTTTTAAAAAATTGCTCTCTGTGTTTTCACCTCTGAGCATTTGTTCAACCAAAGCAGCTCATGTAAAAGGACGAGGTGGGGCAGGGGCTGAAAATCCTGAACCTGGGACCCTGGCCCTGGCCCTGGCCTGGTTCTGTGACCTATTCCAGCCCCTCCTTCCCATCCTGTGGCCTCAGCACCTGCCCAGCCCAAGCACCTGGCTCACAGCACAACCCTGCCCTATCTCGTGGTCACCATCACAGGTCATTGAAGCTTACTTAGGTCAGAACAGATCTTTTATTAATGGCCAAATAATAGATAAGAGACATTCTTGAAATGTCCTTATTAATTTTTCTAGTCAACTCTAGAATTTATTTTAAATTCTAAAAATGTAATGGTGATTTTTTTTTGTGGTGCAGGATTTGGGGCACTTTAAAAGCTAATAAAGGAAGAAGAAGTTTAATTGTTAAATTATCATTACCCCATGACACCATTTAACATTGAAGTGAGTTAACCTGTCCAAGGACTGGTAAGACCAACTTGGGGGAAGAGTCTAAACTTTTATTTTTATTTTTATTTTTTTTAGATAGGGTCTCACTGTGTTGCCCAGGCTGGGGTGCAGTGGCAGGATCATGGTTCACTGCAGCTTCAGCCTTCTGGGCTCAAGCGATCCTCCCACCTCAGCTGCCCAGGTAGTTGGGACCACAGACATGCACCACCATGCCCAGCTAATTTTTGTCTTTTTTTTTTTTTTTTTGTAGAGATGGGGTTTCACCATGTTGCCCAGGCTGGTCTTGAACTCCTGAGCTCAAGCGATCCACTGGCCTCGGCCTCCCAAAGTGCAGGGGTTACAAGTATGACACATGCACAGACATGCACCACCGTGCCCAGCCTAAAACCCTTTCAATGTGTTAGAACTTTTCCTAAGGCTCAGGTGAGGCAACCGTAGACTGATGAATGTCTTTTAACTTGGGTGATTTTTTTTCCCTGATAATCTCAGTATCTAGAATCTGTGAGGCCTCTCATGAAGGAAGAGGACTTCAAACGGATGACGGCACTTGCTCAAGATTTTGCTGTCAGTCTTGGACCAAGATTACAGTGGTATCTGAAGTTGAAATCCTGGTGGGCTACAAATTATGTAAGTCTGTATACACAGTTTTTCTCGATGAAATTTTTCTGGATGAAGATGCTAATTTTGAGGGGCAGGAAGAACATTAGCCAGATTAGCCAGAATCGCACCTTAGGAAGTTCCGGCGATGGTTTTACCTGCGTGCAGAGTGGGGTGTGTGTGTGTTAGGACTGACGTATAGTGACAGTGACAGTTTCTTGGTTTTGGGATTTTTTTTTGTAGAGACAGGGTGTCACTGTGTTGCCCAGACTGGTCAAACTCCTGGGCTCAAGTGATCCTCCCACCTTGGCCTCCCAAAGTGCTGGGATTACAGGCATGAGCCACTATGCCCAGCCTACAGGGATAGTTTACTGTGAGTGCAGGTGCATCAGCAAAATGCTGTGTTTTGCACGCCGGAGCCCTCTCCCTCTTTCCCGGGAGTCCTCCTGTGAGCTGTTTCTTCTGCAGCGGTGCCGGGCTGCCCCAGAGACCTGCTCCCGTCCTTCTCTTGATTCCAAGGGCATCCTTCCCGAGCTTGCTGGTGGATGCAGGGATGGTGTGGGACAGGGCAGTGCTGATCGCCCCTTGCTGGGGTTGAGTGTGGCTCGGTGGTCCCAGGAGCATCCCCTCCAACGAAGCGTCTTAGCGGGCGCCCTGTGTGCCGGGAGACAGGTGGGCTTCCACGTGCTGGGAGGGCAAGAGCCGGCCTCTGGCAGATGAAGCAAGGGAGGGAGTCTAGAACAGCTAACATGTGTCCAAAGTGACCCTGACAGAACCAGTAGGTGGTGCTAGAAGTCACATCATGGGTGGATGGGCAGGCCCTGGAGGGGTCTCTCGAGCCTCAGGGGGCTGGGCATGTTCTGTTTTCCTTCTGTGCTGGTTACATGGGTATGCTGGATTTGTAAATTGCAGCTCTCTGCTGCACACGACACCCTTGCACGGGCACCGTTCTGTAGGTACGTGTGTTTCAGCACAACGCTGGAAAGGAAGCGATCCCTGAGTCCAGCAGGCTAGGAAGGGACAGCAGCTGTGAGGTGGTTGAGGGGACTGGCTTTGGGTGGCCTCAGGATGCAGGTGCCAGGGAATGGAGACAGCACCCGTGGAATGCCAGGTTAGTGCCGTCGACTGAGACAGTGGCTTCTTCAGGGAGACCTGGGAAGCAGGAATACAAGAAGCAGTCTGTGGAGCAATTTTTTTATATAAAGACGGGGTTTCACCATGTTGGTCAGGCTGGTCTTGAACTCCCAACTTCAGGTGACCTGCCCGCCTTGGCCTCCAAAGTGCTTGGATTACAGGCGTGAGCCACCACACCCAGCCCATTTTTTTTTGTTGTTTTCTTTTGTTTTGTTTTGTTTTTTGAGAGGGAGTCTCGCTCTGTCACCCAGGCTGGAGTGCAGCAGCGCGATCTCAGCTCACTGCAACCTCTGCCTCCTGAGTTCAAGCAATTCTCCTGTCTCAGCCTTCTGAGTAGCTGGGATTACAGGCACCTGCCGTCATGCCCAGCCAATTTTTGTATTTTTAGTAGAGATGGGATTTCCTCATGTTGGCCAGGCAGGTCTGGAACTCCTGAGCTCAAGTGATCAGCCTGCCTCAGTCTCCTAAAGTGGTGGGATTACATGCGTGAGCCACCACGCCTGGCCATAATTTCTGTTTCATTTGAGAAAGGGTCTTGCTCTGTTGCCCAGGCTGGAATGCAGTGGCACGATCATAACTTTCTGTTGCCTTGAACTCCTGGGCTCAAGTGACCTTCCTGCCTCATCCTCCCAAGTAGCTGAGTGTACAGGCGTGAGCCACCACACCTGGCTGATTTCTTAAACTGTTTTGTAGAGGTGGAGCCTTGCTATGTTGCCCAGGCTGGCTTCAAACTCCTGGCATCAAGTGATCCTCCTGTCTCAGCCTCTCAAAGTACTGAGATTACAGGTGTGAGCCACCACACCCAGCCCATAGTACTGGTTTTTAAAACTTGTTAGCAGTCAAACATTTATGATTTACTTTCCATTTAGTCTTTTAACATTTTTTTAATTTTTATTTTACTATTTTTCATGTAGAGCTAGAGCCTTGGTATGTTGCCTAGCCTGGTCTCGAACTCCTGGCCTCAAGCAATCCTCCCACTTTGGCCTTTTTTTTCCCCTTTTGACCATGTACAAAACGAAGGTGACTACCTTCTTTCTGCCCGTCTCAACTTAAAAGGAACACTTTGCGTTTCCCATGGTGTCGCGTTCCATCTCGTTAGGACTGCATTCCCTGTTCTGGAACGGCCCCCGTTAGACGCGGAAATGTCTGCCAAAAGCACTGCCTACCCTTCCCCGCGGCCGTGGGCAGCTGCCAGGGAGCCTGCCCGGCCCACTGAGCCTGCGGGTTTGTCTGGTGTTTGTGCCCACTAGGTGAGCGACTGGTGGGAAGAGTACATCTACCTCCGGGGACGAGGGCCACTCATGGTGAACAGCAACTACTACGCCATGGTGAGTCCTCCAGCCTGGCCGGCTGTCTGGTGGGGGCGGTGGGGCAGCGGGTCTGTCCACAGAGGTGGCATCTTCACAGGCCCGTGGGCGGCCTCGGAAAGCTCCGGGATTGGCTCCTGCTCCTCTCTGTCCTGCTTCCAGGCTGGAGAAGCCTGTGAGTGCCCTTCAGTATCGGTCTAGCAGCCCAGGGTGCTCTGCTTCTGCAGGGGGATTTGGGTTGCAAAAATAAGTTTGTGGCAAGCAGTGATTCCTCACTGTGCTATACCTGTCCCGCTGTTTTTTTGTTTTTTGTTTTTGTTGTGTTTTGTTTTTGAGACAGAGCTTTTCTCTTGTCACCCAGGCTGGAGTGCAATGGCGCCATCGGGCTCACTGCAGCCTCCACCTCCTGGATTCAAGTGATTTTCCTGCCTCAGCGTCCCAAGTAGCTAGGATTACAGGCACCCGCCACCATGCCTGGCTAATGTTTGTATTTTTAATAGAGACAGGGTTTCACCATGTTGGCCAGGCTGGTCTCAAACTCCTGACCTCAGGTGATCTGCCCGCCTCAGCCTCCCTATGTGCTGGGATTATAGGCGTGAGCTGCTGTGCCCAGCCTGTCCTGCTGTTTTTATGACAACACTGGAACTTAGTGCCACAGTGGCCTTAAGATCCCTGCAGAACCCCAGGGCTCAGGGACAGTGGATCGGCAAAGACCCTGCCACCTACGCGCTGTGCTGCACCCTTCTGTTTCCTGAGACGCCAGAGGGGTGTGCATCCAGGATAGCTTCATGTTTCCTGTGCTTTGTCTTTCAAAGCATGGATGGTTAGAAGATCCCTCACTTTGGGGTCTCAACCACTGGTTTAGTAAGTGGCAAATAGAAGTCTCTTTCCTTTTCCTTCTATTCCTTCACTTCCTTCTTTTTTTTTTTTATGCCACCATCAAGGACTTAAACACTTCCTTCTGTTGTTTTTTTTTTAATTTATTTTTTTATTATTATTTTTTCACTTTTTTTTTCTTGTCTTCTGTTCTTGAATACCAAACTTCCTTCTGTTTTTTCCCCTGGTTTATTTTTTCTTCATCATTTAGTTTTTCTTTTTTGATTTTTTGAGATAGAGTCTCGCTCTGTTGCCAAATCTAGAGGGACTGCAGCCTCCATCTCCTGTTCCAGCAATTTCCCTGCCTTAGCCTCCCGAGTACCTAGGATTACAGGCGATTGCCACCATGCCTGCCTAATTTTTATAGTTTTTAGTAGAGACAGGGTTTTGCCATATTGGTCAGGCTGGTCTCGAACTCCCGACCTCAGGTGATCCGTGCGCCTCGGTCTCCCAAAGTGCTGGGATTACTGGCATGGTGAGCCACTATACCCGGCCTATCATTTGCTTTTTCTGTTTTTCTTTGTTTCAAAATTTCCCTTTTTCTCTTAACTTTTTTTTTCCCCATCTGAACTATCTCAAACTGAAAGAAAAACCATCATTCTAGTCCGTAGAACTTCTTTTCCTGCTGTATTTGCGAGTGAGCTGTTTATCTGACGCCCTTACCGCTGGAAGGCCTGTGTTCGTTTCCTACAAACAGAGGCACTTTCTACATCACTGGGGACTCGGTGTGCACACAGACTCTTCCAAAATGTAGGTTAGGCCTGTCTTCCTTGGCCTTTCCTCCAATTGTGGAAAATGTAGACATTTGGAGCAGGGTCTGAGAATTTAGAAAGTTGCAGGCCCGGCTCTATATAAACAATTATTTCAACCTTTCGTTCTGTCTCATTCAGAAAACCTCCTGATCGTCTCATTGCTCCCTGACTAATTTTTGCTTTTCTTTCTCTGTGTTATGTGAGGATATTTGGTGCAAATAGTTATCTTTAATAGCCCAAGAATTTGGGAGGACATATGTTCTCCTAAAACATTAACAAAGTTTAAAGGACAAACTGTAGATAATCAAATGACCATGTATTCTGTAGCATTGCAGATGTAACTGGATACATCTCTAGAAATATTTTGGCAATGCGCAGGGTGTGCTGTGATATATTTAAATTTGCTTATTCCCTATGCAGATTCTCTCCATGTCACCTTTTTCGCTTTTCAGGATCTGCTGTATGTTATTCCAACTCACATTCAGGCAGCAAGAGCCGGCAACGCCATCCACGCTATCCTGCTGTACAGGCGCAAACTGGACCGGGAGGAAATCAAACCCGTAGGCAAACACATTGCTTTAAAAAATTTTTGTAAAACAGCTTTACAGAGATATAATTGACATATTGTACATGTTGAAAGTATACTGTTTGTGGCTGAGCACAGTGGCTCACGCCTGTAATCCCAGCACTTTGGGAGGCCGAAGCAGGCAGATCATCTGAGGTTAGGAGTTCAAGACCAGCCTGGCCAACATGGTGAAACCCCATCTCTACTAAAAATACAAAAATTAGCCTGGCATAGTGGCACATACCTATAATCCCAGCTACTTGGGAGGCTGAGGCAGGAGAATCATTTGAACCCAGCAGGCAGAGATTGCAATGAGCCAAGATCATGCCATTGCACTCCAGCCTGGGTAATAAGAGCAAAACTCCATCTCAAAAAAAAAGTTAAAAAATAAAGTGTACAGTTTGATAACTTCTGATGTGTATATATTGATGCACCTGAGAAACCATCATCACCTCAGCCAGGACGGCAAATACATCGGTCGCCCCCAAATCCCCCTCTGCCCTTTGTCATTTCTCCCTCCCACCTGGTCCTGGACCCCCAGTCTACTATCTGTCACTCTAGATTAGTTTGCAATTTCCAAAGCTTTATGTAAGTGGAATTTTACAGTATACACTCTTTTTTCTAAATTCTAGTTTCTTTCACCCAGCCTAATTATTTTGAGATGTAATTCTCCTTGTGTCTCCTAAATGAATATATATCTGTGGTACTTTAGTTCTGTAATCTAAAGAAGCCCTTGTTGTTTTTGAACTAATAATACTGGCTGGTGAGTTGCTTGTGAGAAACAAAACAGTTCTTCCTTAAATAGGTCTTTGGTTTTAAGTGTCAGTTATAAATAATCGATTAGGCTGGGCATGGTGGCTCACGCCTGTAATCCCAGCACTTTGGGAGGCCAAGGCGGGCAGATCACAAGGTCAGGAGATTGAGACCATCCTGGCTAACATGGTGGAACCCCATCTCTACTAAAAGTATAAAAAATTAGCTGAGCGTGGTGGCACGCATCTGTAGTCCCAGCTACTCAGGAGGCTGAGGCAGGAGAATCACTTGAACCCAGGAGGCGGAGGTTGCAGTGAGCCAAGATCATGCCACGGCACTCCAGGCTGGGCATCAGAGCGAGACTCCATCTCAAAACATAAAATAAAATAAATAAATAATCGATTAGACTGTGTTATTTAGTATTTAACCATACAGGAAGTTGCACCCTGGCATAGTTGAGTCCCCCAACAAACCATTCCAGGGAGCCACTGGGAAAGATGAAGTCAAACCAAGCAATTTGTGTGGAAAACGCATTCAGCATTTCCATCTGTGGTCTTGCTGCTTTTGTTCTGTGGGATTTTCGTTGTTGGCTTGAAATATGTTTCTATTACAGATTCGTCTCTTGGGATCCACGATTCCACTCTGCTCGGCTCAGTGGGAGCGGATGTTTAATACTTCCCGGATCCCAGGAGAGGAGACAGGTGAGTGAGGCTTCGCCGGGCTCCCTGGGGACTGCACTTTCCATCCCTGTGCTCAGAATTAGGAGCTGTTGTCAGAGGGGCCACACTGTTTTTTTTGACCTTTCCTGAGATTATAGGCTATAATAGCAGATTCCTTCTGCTGAATTTCCTGTCTTTATTAGGCCTGGACTGTCATTTCCAGATCTTAATTTCTCTTTGGCTGAATTCCGTTGACTGTCCTATAAGTGTTTTACCTTTTTTGTTGTTGTTTGAGATGAGGTCTCTCTCTGCCACCCAGGCTGGAGTGCAGTGACATGATCACGGCTCACTTCAGCCTCCACCTCCTGAGCTCAAGGGGTCCTCCCATCTTAGCCTCCCCAGTAGCTGCAACCACAGGCACATACTGTAATACCTGGCTAATTTTTGCATTTTTTATAGCGATGAGGTTTCACCATGTTGCCCAGGCTGCTCTCAAACTCCTGGACTCAAGTGATCCACCCACTTCGGCCTCCCGAAGTGCTGGGATTACAGGCGTGAGTCATGCCCAGCTGAGAGTTTTTTTTATCTGGGTCTGCTTAAATATACCTGTTTCTTCATCTGATTCCTCAGGGGCATTTGCTCACAGGCAGGGTTTGTGGTGGAGCACGCTGGGCGCATGCTCGGGAAGGCGTATTTGTGTTCCACCCAAGTAGCGGGGACCACAGGCACCCGCCGCCACACCTGGCTAAATTTTGTATTTTTAGTAGAGGCGAGGTTTCACCATGTTGGCCAGGCTGGTCTCGAACTCCCGACCTCAAATGATCGGCTCACCTGGGCCTCCCAAAGTGCTGGGATTACAGACGTGAGCCACCGTGCCCAGCCTCGGGTAATTTGTTTGAGGTCATAATCTAATGAGTGACCAAGCTGAGCAAAGAAGTCAGGCCCGTCCGATCCAGAGCTTTGACTCCGTGCTGTCCTTCGTTATTTAAAACGTCTTGAGGAATAGGGTCCTAAGGCTGCCTGGAGGGACGCAGAGTAGGGACCCCGTGCCCTTTAAACAGTCAGGGTACAGTCGTCTCAGCCCGCACTGAACTTGTGACTCTTGATGTTGTGTCTCCGACCCGCGGTGGGCTCAGACACCATCCAGCACATGAGAGACAGCAAGCACATCGTTGTGTACCATCGAGGGCGCTACTTCAAGGTCTGGCTCTACCACGATGGGCGGCTGCTGAAGCCCCGGGAGATGGAGCAGCAGATGCAGAGGATCTTGGATGACACCTCGGAGCCTCAGCCTGGGGAGGCCAAGCTGGCGGCCCTCACCGCAGGAGACAGGTGCGTGGCCCAGGGTCCCTTGTCCTGTGGTGAGGGGTGGTGGAGGCGCTCCTCCTCACCGGGGCCCGTCCCCGTTGGGGCCTGTGGGAACACTGGCACGGGGCTCCCCACCTCGGCTCTGTTTTGCTCTGGGGTTTTGGGTCCCAATCCCTGCCCAGCGGATCTCAAGAGCAGTGAGGACATGGTCACCCCGTGTGTGTTGGGCAGATGTGCATGGAGACACTGCAGAGTCTAGGACGTGAGGATTAGGATTAGGCTCTGGCTTTCTTTTTCTTTTTCTTTTTCTTTTTTTTTTTTTGAGATGGAGTCTCACTCTGTTGCCCAGGTTGGAGTGCACTGGTACCATCTTGGCTCACTGCAACCTCCGCCTCCCAGGTTCCAGCGATTCTCCTGCCCCAGCTTCCCAAGTAGCTGGGATTACAGACATGGGCCACCACATCCAGCTAACTTTTGTATTTTTAGTAGAGACAGGATTTCACCATGTTGTCCAGGCTGGTCTCGAACTCCTGACCTCAAGTGATCCACCCGCCTCGGCCTCCCAAAGTGCTGGGGTTACAGGCGTGAGCCACTATGCCCAGCCAGGATTAGGCCTTCTTACGGAGCTGTGGGCATATTTATTAATTTAGGAAACATAACAAATTGAAACCAAGGCTCCTGTGTTACAGTTACATTTCCTTGCCTCAGTGAAAAAGAATCAGGCCAGGTACAGTGGCTCACACCTATAATTCCAGTGCTTTAGGAGACAAAGACAGGGAGGTCACTTGAGCCTGGGAGTTTGAGACCAGCCTGGGCAACAGAGTGAGACCCATCTCTACCAAAAAAATAAAAAATAACCAGGCATGGTGGTGCGTGTCTGTAGTTCCAGCTACTTGGGAGGCTGAGGCAGGAGGACTGCTCGAGCCCAGAAGGTCGAGGCTGCAATAAGCCATGATCGAGCCATTGCACTCCAGCCTGCATGACAGAGTGAGACTCTGTCTCAAAAAATCAAAAAGAGAATCGGCCTGAGCTTTGTTTTCTGGAGGAGGTGGTGTGTATTGTGTAGCAGGGTTTCTCACCTCGGTCGGTGCTGTGCACACGCAGGGCCGGGTAGTTCTTTGTGGGGGGCACTGCCCTGTACAGTGTTGGATGCTGAGCAGCAGCCCCAGCCTCTGCCTGCTGGATGCCAGCAACAACCTGTGTGACAACCAGAAGTGTCGCAGACATTGCCCAGCGTGTGGAGGACACTGTCGTCCCTGGCTGAGAGCTGCTGGGTTCCAGCTGTGTAACAACTGCTACGCTAGCGCTGGGAGTGAGGCGGGAGGGGCAGGTGGTGGGAGAGGCGGGTGGCGGGAGGGGTGGGTGGCGGGGCCCCTTCTGCAAAGATCAGGAGAGGCTCTGTGCTATGTGGAGGGGCCGCAGGTGGGCTGTGTCTTGCAGAGTGTGGGAGCAGGTGAGGAGGATGATGCGTGTCCAGCGGGTGGAGCCATGTGCCCTGGGGCAGCAGAGCAGGCAGGAGCTGTGGAATGGGCTGGGTGGCTGGGCCACTGTGCCAGGCTGGGGAGGGTCCCGGGCACCCAGCCGTATTTGAGCTTGATTCTGTGACCGGGTCTGCTTCAGGCGGTGCAGGGTGGGGTGGGGTGGGGGGCGCATGAGTAGGTTAATGGGGGAAGATTCTTACGGTTGGGCAGGAAGGAGGGGCCCTGGACACAGGGATGCTTTTCGGTGGCCCAAGTAGCGAGGGCCTGAAAGAAGTCCAGGGCTGGAAGCAGGAGCAGGATGCGGGAGAATGTGTGCAGGGAAGCCGGCGTTGTTCAGTGGCCGCCGTGGCATTGACAAGGCTGGAAAGAGCAGCCGTAGGAGATGCATCTCTAGTGAAGATGTGCTCGCGCGATGGGCTCCTCTGAGAGCCTGGAATCCCCAGCGGAGGAGGCGTGGGGAGCCTGAGCAGGTGCTGCGGGGCCCGGGCTCCCTGTGGGTCTGTAGGTCCCTCAGTCCTGATGCCCCCTCTGGATAGGCCACACCAGCATCTTACCCATGGGAGTCTTTCATGCGAAAGGCTCCGTACACGCTGGCCACCATCACCATCACCTTTGTCCCCTGGGTGGGGTATGCACTGGGGCTTGGCGTGTGTCTAGGTTTACTGGCCCTGCAGGCCGCCATTGCCAAGCATTCGCAGAGAGAAGAAGGTGAGAAAAGAGCCTGATGGCTGCAATCTGGAAGGGTGGGCAGGGGCAGAGGGCCCTGGAGGAGCTGGAGTGACAGGGACCCAGGAGCGTTAGAGGAAGCCCAGCAGGTGCGTCTTCTAAGAAGGCAGTGGGCGTCACATCCGTTCTGTGTATTCCAAATAAGGCAGCCATGGGGACCTCCTTGTGGAGGGGTCACATGGTCATTCATGGCATGCCCTTGGGGGCTGATGGCCTGGGTTCCAGCTCTGCCCCCAAATAGCTGTGACCTAATCTTTCTGTGCTTCAGTTTTGTCATTTGAAAACTGGGTACAGTAGCACTGAGAAGATCGGTGAATTGGCATACAGAAAAGGTTTGGAGGCAGAGCCTGGTGTGAGCGACGCACTCTTACTCGTTTACTGTGACCTGGCTGCGGGAACTTACCTAGGGTGGTTCCTGTGGAGGGCAGCGAGGGCATGTCGGGGAGCATGGAGCACGGTGCTCTGGGCCTGCAGCTTTGCCCACAGGCCCAGCCTCATTCTGGTCATCCATTCAGTCAGCATTTATTGAACAAAAATTACCTGTGCTCTGGTCTGGAGACCAGGAGAAGGTGAGATTCCTTTCAGCAAACAGTCTCAGATGGGGAAAATCATCAACATAGAGTTTTCCTTCGAGAAATTCTGAAAAACCGCAAATGTTTGATTGTGTCATTGCAAACATCATGTGGCAGGAGACGCCGCCCCGTCGCTGCAGATCCGGCTGCTTTAATCGTATTTCATCTTCATACAGAGTTCCCTGGGCCAGGTGTCGCCAGGCCTATTTTGGGCGTGGGAAAAATAAGCAGTCTCTTGATGCCGTGGAGAAAGCAGCGTTCTTCGTGACATTAGATGAAACTGAGCAAGGATACAGAAGGGAAGACCCAGATACGTCAATGGACAGCTACGCCAAGTCTCTACTGCACGGCCGGTGTTACGACAGGTACCATCCATACCTTTGGAGACACGGGAGTGTGCCCAAGAGCTTGAAATAAATACCCTGTGTGGCTGACACTCACCGCCGCGCATCTATACTGCTAAGGAAGAAGGTGGCATAAAAATACAGCCTTCAGTTTTCTCTTTTTTTTCTGAGACAGAGTCTCACTCTGCCACCCAGGCTAGAGTACAGTGGTGTGATCTCGGCTCACTGCAACCTTTGCCTCCCAGGTTAGAGGGTTTCTCCTGCCTTAGGCTCCTGAGTAGCTGGGATTACAGGCACATGCCACCACACCCGGCTAATTTTGGTATTTTTCGTGGAGACAGGGTTTCACCATGTTGCCCAGGCTGGTTATGAACTCCTGATCTCACATGATCCACCTGCCTCAGCCTCCCAAAGTTCTGGGGTTACAGGCGTGAGCCACCGTGCCGTGCCAACCTTCAGTTTTCTTCCCTCTGCCAAAACTGTCGCACATACACAGCCTAAGCTGCACATTTGAGATTCTTCCCTTCTCTGCATATGACCGTCTTTGTTTGGAGATGCTCGTGAGCTGCAGGGCTGCCCGGTCCCCGGACTCAGCCAGGGGAGAGTGGTAGACAGGGCTGGGCACAGGGTGTCGGCCCGGGGCTACCTCCAGTCCTCTTTTCCTTCTCTGTAAAGTGTTGGCCAGCCTCCCTGCAGGGTGGGGACAAGGACTGGCTGATGAAGGGGTCGTGAGCTCACGGGAAGAGCCTCTGACCTCTCCCCAGTTGCCTTGTGAAAATAACAGGTCCTGTCTTCAGGTCTCCAGGACATAAAGCACTCATCTTTGTGTCCGTGACAGGGAAGAAGTTAGTGATTCAGTGTCTCATTTGTACTTTCATCATCACTCCAGAGATTGAGCATCCAGTCGCTGTTAGAGGGGCAGGTGCAAAGTAAATTCGTCCACCCAGGATGAAGCAGAGAGGAGGAACGTCTGCTCATTTTTCCCTCTTCCAACACTTAAGTTCCATACGTGTGTGTGTGTCACGCAGGTGGTTTGACAAGTCGATCACATTTATTGCCTTCAAAAATGGGAAGATGGGCATGAACGCAGAGCACTCCTGGGCAGACGCACCAATCGTTGCCCACCTTTGGGAGGTGAGTTTTCGCACTTTTCACTTGAACATGGAAGCTGCTTTTGAAAATCCAAACCTGGCAGGGCGTGGTGGCTCACGCTTATAATCCCAGCACTTTGGAAGACTGAAGCGGGCAGATCACCTGAGAGGTCAGGAGTTCGAGTCCAGCCTGGCCAACATGGTGAAACCCTGTCTGTACTAAAAGTACAAAAATTAGCCAGGTGTGGTGGCGGGCACCTGTAGTCCCAGCTACTTGGGAGGCTGAGGTAGGAGAATCACTTGAACCCGGAGACAGGTTGCAGTGAGCCGAGATCATGCCACTGTACTCCAGCCTGGGCAACACAGCAAGACTCTGTCTCAAAAATTAAAAACAAAAAAGAAATCCAAACCCCACATTGAATTTAGTTTTGTAATATTTCTGTGATCATAGAATATGAATTTTTCACTCATACTAGTAATACACGTGAAGTCAAATCACTAAATTAAAGGCATCCTTGTCTTCACTGCCTCCAACTCTGGGTTCAAGCAATTCTCCCACCTCAGCCTCCCCTGCAGCTGGGACCACAGGTGTGTGCCACCACACCTGGCTAATATTTGTATTTTTTTGTAGAGACAGGGTTTTGCCATGTTACCCAGGCTGGTCTTGAACTCGTGGGCTCAAACAATCTGCCTGCCTCAGCCTCCCAAAGTGCTGAGATTACAAACGTGAGGCACCGCACCCAGTCTTGCTCTTGATTTATTTCTGATGTTTCTGTGTCAGGCTCTTCTGGAGCTGTAACTCAGAGAAGCTGGCACCTAATCAAGGCTAATCCTTCACTGGCTCAGGTCGGCCTGGATCGTGACCCCCCACGTATTAGTGGCGCCCTCCACCTGCCCCACCCCCTCACCAGCTGACAGTTACCCCCTGACCCTGTGTTATTTCTCCCTCACTAGAATGTAAGCTTCCTGAGCACAGGGATTCCTTTTTTTAAAAAATTTTAATTTTTTTAGTTGAGATATAATTCACATACCTTAAAATCTGCCCTTTAAAAGTGTACAATTCAGTGGGTTTTAGTATATTCACAGGATGGTTGTGCAACAGTCGCCACTGCTCAGCCTCCCGAGTAGCCAGGACTACAGGCACGGGTCACCACACCCAGCCAATTTTTGTATTTTTGGTAGAGGCGGGGTTTCCCCCTGTTGGCCAGGTTGGTCTTGAACTTCTGACCTAAAGTGATCCACCCGCCTTGGCCTCCCAAAGTGTTAGGAGTACAGGCATGAGCCACGCACCCATCCTAATTCTGTAATATTTTTATTACCTCCAAAAGAAACCCCTCATTCCGTTCTCCCCCACGTTCCTGATGAGCACTAATCTACTTTCTGTCTGTCTGTATTTGCCTATTTTGGACATCTTATATAGACGGAATCATACAATATGTGGTCTTCTGTGTCTGGCTTATTTTTTCTTTTCTTTTGCTTTCTTTTCTTTTCTTTCTTTTTTAGAGACAGGTTCTTGCTCTGTTATCCAGGCTGGAGTGCAGCGGCACAGTCATGGCTCACCGTAACCTTGACCTCCTGGGCTCAAGTGATCCTCCCACCTCAGCCTCCTCAGTAACTGGGACTACAGCCATGTGCCACCACACTCTGGCTAATTTTTTAAACTTTTTATAGAGATGAGATCTCACTATGTTGCCCAGCTGGTCTGGAACTCCCGGCCTCCAGCGATCCTTCCACCTTGGCCTCCCAAAGTGCTGGGATTACAGAAGTGAGGCACCGCGCCCACCTGCTTCTTTTCACTCAGCATGATGTTTTCAAGGTTCATCATATTGTAACACGTATCTGGGCTTCATTCTTTTTTAGGGCTGGATACTATCCCATTGTATGGCTCGACCACACTTGGTTTACCTCTTCATCAGTTGATGGGCATTTGGGTTGTTTGTACTCTTTGGCTATTACGAATAATGCTGCTATGAACATTCTGTACAAGTTTTTGTGTGAATATCTCTTTTCATTTCATTTCATTGAGTATATGACTAGGAGCGAAATTAATGGGTCATCTAGGTATATTTCACTTTTTAAGGAAGGGCAAGAATTCTTGTCTGTTTTGTTCACAAAACACACTTCTTGTCTGCGCTGTCACCAGTGCTTGGATGGTGCTGCTGCTACAGTGGTTCCAACCCCTAGTAGGTGCCCAGTAAATAAACTGGCTTAGGTTTACCTGCTGGTGAAAAAAGCACTATGAACTTGAGCAAGCCGTTAGCCCTCTCCTGTCCTCTCTCTGTCACATGCTCAGAGAGTTTCACATCTGACGTGGAGCATACAGGCAGTGCTGAGCATACAGGCAGCATTAGCAGCTGTGGTTCAATCCTTGTAACATCTCTGCAAAGAACAAGGCTCTGTCCATGTTGGAGACTGAATGTGTTTTATGTGCCACCATCAGTTTTAATAATTTTGTTTTCTTTTTGACAGTACGTCCTGTCCACTGACAGCCTCCAGCTGGGCTATGCGGAGGATGGGCACTGCAAAGGCGACACCAATCCAAACATTCCGTACCCCACCAGGCTGCAGTGGGACATCCCGGGGGAAGTAAGTCCAGATTATCCAACCATCGTTACTTACCTGGAATGGGAAACATATTTGAACTCTCACAAATGAATTTTCCAGCTGTAGTTCCTGCCCGATCATGAGCTCAGTTGAAGACCCCTGAGGCTGAAAGTTGTTTGCTCAGGGAGTTTCGTGAGGTCTGCGGGGCTGTCACAGCTCCTGTTGCCTCAGAAACCTCGGTAAATATTTCTTCTTCTGTTTGAAGCTTTTGGCTAAGATTGTCAGTGGGATTTCCAGCTCAAACTTAACCAGACATCTATAAAATGCTCACAATAAAAAATGAAAGCCAAAATCACATAGGTTAGAGCTGAATGCCTCTAAATTGCTGATTTATAATTATCAAAGTTTAATTCATTTTGGTACCTCTTAAACACTCTCAGAGGCAGCCCACTTACAGGAGCCCTTTGGGAAGGAATTTTAGGGTTGCAAATACCAAATCCTAGTTCACTTAATCCAAGGAGAAATTCCTGGAGTCCAAGATACCATTTTCTTTTTTAAAATTTTTATTTGTTCATTTGAAACAGTGTCTTGCTCTATCATTCAGGCAGGAGTGCAGTGGTGCAGTCACAGCTCACTGCAGCCTCAACTTCCCCGGGTCCAGCAATCCTCCCACCTCAGCCTCCCAAGTACCTGGGACCACAGGTGTGTGCCATCACGCCCAGCTAATTTTTATGTTGTTGGTAGAGACGGGGTTTTGCCACGTTGCCAGGCTGGTCTCAAACTCCTGAGCTCAAGCAAGCAACCCATCTGGCCTCACACAGTGCTGGGACTACAGGCATGAACCACCGCACCCAGCCAGAAATAATTTTCCACATAGTGAGGTACTGTGTCTAGTGCTGTGGTCTTAGCCCATTGCTTCTGCTTGCCCTGTGGCCCCAGGGCTGGTGTGGGTTCTGTAGAGCCGTAATCTCCGCAGCGCTCTTGGGATTAGGGACCTGGTAGCTGACCAAGTCACTTATCATTTATTTTTTAAAAATTTCTTTTAACAGACTTTTAGAGCAGTTTTGGGTTCACAGCAAAACTGAGTTCCCATGCACCCCTCTCCCCACATATACACAGCCTTCCCAAGTATCCACATCCCCAACAGAGTGATGCGTTTGTTACAACTGACACACCTGCACCAACACGTCATCATCACCCAAAGTCCACGGTGGATTTTCTCTTGGTGTACATTGGGTTTGGACACATGGACAATGCCCTTTGTCTGCCATTACAGTGTCATACAGAATCGTTTCACTGCAAAAATCTTCTGTGCTTCACCTATGTGTTCTTCCTTCCTGCTAGCCCCTGGCAACCGTGAATCATAGTCACTGTCCCCATAGTTTTACCTTTTCCAGAATGTCAGACACAGTAGTTCCCCCCATTAGCTGAGGTGCCACCTTCTGAGATTTCAATTCCAACGTCCGAAAATATTAAACAGAAAATTCCAGAAGTAAACAATTCACAAGTTTTAAGTTGCATGCTATTCTGAGTAGAGTGATGAAACCTCCTGCTGTCCTGTGCGGTCCCACCCAGGATGGAGTCGTCCCTTTGTCCAGTGTGTTCGTGCTGTGAGTGCTACCCACTTAGTGGCTATCTTGGTTATGAGCTGCAGGAAACGCCGTCTCTGTAGTGTTCCGCACTATCTGAGCTTTCAGACGTCCACCATGGGTCTTACAATGGATCCACATGGATAAAGTGTTGCTGCTGTCATTGGAATCATCCGTGTGTAGCCTTTTCAGATTGGTTCTTTCACTTAGTAATAACCATTTAAATTTCTTCCAAGTTTTTTCATAGTTGTATGGCTCATTTATTCCTAGTGCTGAATAAAATTTCATTGTATGGTTGTCCATTTATTTTTTAAGATTTTTTTTCTTTTTTCCTTCTCATATGCAAAATACATTCAAAGATTTGTTTTTAAAAATGTGTTTATCAGCTGGGCGCAGTGACTCATGCCTGTAATCCTAGCACTTTGAGAAGCCAAGGCGGGTGGATCACCTGAGGTCAGGAGTTCAAGATCAGCCTGGACAACATGGTGAAATCCCATCTCTACTAAAAATACAAAAGTTATCGGGGGTAGTGGTGGGCACCTGTAGTCTCAGCTACTTGGGAGGCTAAGGCAGGAGAATCACTTGAACCTGGGAGGCAGAGGTTGCAGTGAGCAGAGATGGCACCACTGCATTCCAGCCTGGGCAATAGAGCGAGACCCTGTCTCAAATAAATAAAAAATAAAAAGTAAAAAATGTGTTTCTCGATTGCCACTCTGTGACAACAGTGGGCTTAATGAGATGATGTGTGACTATTTGAAACACCCTTTGGGGTCTCACCAGAAGCCAGGGTGCCCCTATCCCTACCTGTGTTCCTGTTAGCGGTGGAACATATCCATGCCGGTCCCCAGCAGCCTCAATTCTGGCCTTTAGCTGGCGTTTCCTCCAGCTCATAACCAAGATAGCCACTAAGTGGGTAGCACCCACAGCATGAACTTGACTGAGGGGCAGAAGGCAGGAGAGACCAACAAGTTTCAGATCTGGAGAGGTTTATTAAAAAACTTGAGAGCAGGAATGAGAGAAGCAAAGTACATTTGGAAGAGGGCCAAGTGGCCAAGTTGAGAGATCAAGAGCGCGGTCTGACCTTTTGACCTGAGGTTTTATACACTGGCATGCTTCCAGGGTCTTGTGTTGCTTCTCCCGATTTCTCCCTTGGGGTGGGCTGTCTGCATGCACAGTGGCTGGTTGCCAGCGCTTGGGAGGGGAGCATGCGCGGTGTGGTTACAGGAGTTGTGCGCAGGCTCACTTGGGGTGGTCTTTTAGCGTTCCTAGAGGAAGGTCTTGTGCTAGTTAGACGCCGCCATTTTGCCTCTCAATGCGCATGCTTGAGCCCAATCTCCCAATGCCTGAGGTTTTTTTTTTATCGGGAAGCTGCTGGTCACCAGCTCCAGGTGTTTCTTTTTCTTTTTTTTTCTTTTCTTTTTTTTTTTTTTTGAGTTGGAGTCTTCCTCTGTCACCCAGGCTGGAGTGCAGTGGCGCGATCTCGGCTCAGTACAACCTCCGCCTCCCGGGTTCAAGTGATTCTCCTGCCTCAACCTCCTGAGAAGCCAGGATTACAGGCGCCCGCCACCACACCCGGCTAATTTTTTTTTTTTTTTTTTTTGTATTTTTGGTAGAGACGGGGTATTACCATATTGTCCAGGCCGGTCTCCAACTCTTGACCTTGTGATCCACCTGCTTCGGCCTCCCAAAGTGCTGGGATGACAGGCGTCGGCCACCCACGGCCGGCCAGCTGCAGGTGTTTCTGTCTGTTGGGTGACTGCCATTCCCTGGCACCAGCTGTGACAAATTATAGAGAGACAGTTAACAACCACCTGACCGTCACTGATGGTCCCCGACATCCCAGTGTGTGTCGGAGGAAGCCCTCTCCTGCCCTGCTCTTGTCAGACCATCTACCTGCTATGACGCTCCCGCTGCTCCTCGGAGGTCAGGGAACCGTGCTCCTAACTTACTGGGGCCTCTGGGGCAAGAAGACATCGGTGTATCTCCCAGGACCGAGTTTGTAGCTGCGTGAAAAACCAGCCTCCATTTCCTTCCGGGTGTGCGCCAGTACTTTCTCCGCTCATTCCCTAAAACCTTTTTCTTCTTTCTCTCAAGTGTCAAGAGGTTATAGAGACCTCGCTGAACACCGCAAATCTTCTGGCAAACGATGTGGATTTCCATTCCTTCCCATTTGAAGTCTTCGGTAAAGGAATCATCAAGAAATGTCGCACCAGCCCGGATGCCTTTGTGCAGCTGTCCCTCCAGCTGGCGCACTACAAGGTGAGAACCGACCGCCTCGGGGTTTCTCGTGAGCCCTTCGGAGGTTGCTACCTCTGTCCAAGACTGTTCACCTAGGGGGGAGGGAAGGCCCGAAACCGAATCACAGCCCCCTCCGGGTCTCCGGGGCCGGGTGGTGTGCAGTGCTCCACCACGGACAGGCGCGAAGTTCGCCAACCCCCCTCCAGCAGGTGTAGACTCCCATCTGAGGCGGGAGAGGGAGAGTCTGGGGGATGGGGACAAAGTGAGATCTCATCACTCTACAGAAGGAGAGTTAAGCCTCAAAATAAGCCTGGAATCCTAACATTTGCGAGCATTCGTGAGCGTGGAAATACTCCTGGCAGGTAGGGGAACAGTCAGTTATGTATTCGTCTGGCGCTCGGTAAATCTGCACTTTACACAGGTCAGGTGAGCACAGAGTGGAAATTTTCACCTTTCAGCCTCACTCTCTGCTTGGGAACAAAATGAAAAGCAGCTTCTTACATGACTCAGCTTTCAGCTTAATCCTTTCCTTTTGGCAGAGTAAATCTTCCTTTCATGATACTAGATTAAATCAAGGTATTTTCATACATTGGAATATTATACATTAAGTGATGTCTGTGGGCAGATTACTTAGCGTCTCTGGCCTTTGGCATCCCCTTCTGTAAAAGGGGAAATTCCAGCCACTTGGAGGTGCCATGGGCTGGATCCCCTGGATACAGGCAGAAGGACGTGGTATTTCCATCTCCTCCTTCTGAGCGCTGGCCATTTTTGGCTTGCACGTGGCAACCCCTGTTGGAGGAGCAGCCTGCACCCCTAGCAGGGGCGGAAATGGGGATGTAAATGGGTCTTCTTGTCCCTTGGAGGGAGCATTCCATCCCAGAGCAGGGGGCCCTTGGTTCCCAGGGGCAGCAGAAGTCATTGTGGCATTGGCTTGAGATAGTCCCAACTTTTTTTTTTTTCAGATGGAGTTTCACTCCTGTTTCCCAGGCTGTGTTGGGTCCCAGTCCAACCCCATACGTGGGTGCCCTTAGTCCCGGGGGTGATGAGGGATTGAGAAAAGGAAATAAAGACAGAGACACGAGAGTAGGATTTACAGCGTGGGTCCAGGGCGCCGACGCAAGCATGGGAACCGCGCTGGCCCCGAGCTCTGGGCTCCAAACACTTTTATTATGTGCACAATCTCATTGATCTTATGGGCATGGAAGGGGAGGGTGAAGGACTAGTTGAGATAGCTGCGCAGAGAGCACTTGAGATCCTTCTAAGACAAGCTAAACTAGAACTCTGAGTTTACCACCAATTGTTATCAGGATGCAGCTGCATCAGAAGTACAGTGGCTGAGGAGCCATGGGGTCCTAACCACACCCAATGCATCGAGGGGCTTTTATTTCCCCAGCACTGAGGATATAGAGCGATTGAAATCACTCCATATTCCGAGAACCCAGGCAGAGCCTGAGGCGTTCCGTGATCTCTGCCCTGCAAGGCTTTTCTCCTCCTTGCCAGCTCCCATCTGCAAAGACCCTCCCGGATCGCCTCCCTTCTCACAGATCTTTGCATAAGTCCTGTTTAGGAGGCCCTGATGCAGTCTCCATGTTGAGAAGGCATTTGTGGGATCAGAGCAGTATTCCGTGCTCTGCAGCCACCCCGCGGTGTTCCCGGTGTCACTGCGCTCTCAGATGGTCTTTACCTTAGGCCTCCTGTTGCCGCTTGATTTCTAATTAACGGCACCACTAATACAGTTTAGTTCAGTGCATAAACTTCAGTGTACTCTGAGCCAAGTAAGCTCCTAATTATTTAGCTAGAATTAACTTAGGTCTCCCCCTGGCCATCTTGACCCACAATCTGGAGTGCAATGCTGTGATCTTGGCTCAATACAACCTCCACCTCCCAGGTTCAAGTGATTCTCCTGCCTTGGCCTCCCAAGTAGCTGGGATTACAGGTACCTGCCACCTCACCCGGCTGATTTTTTGTACTTTACTAGTAGAAATGGGGTTTCCCCATGTTGAGCAGTCTGGTTGTGAACTCCTGGTGATTCACCTGCCTCGGCCTCCCGAAGTGCTGGGATTACAGGTGTGAGCCACCGCGCCTGGCCTTATTTCAAAACTTGAGTGCTATACACATATGCAGCGTGTGGCACTGCCCCCCCAACCATGGTAACGGTTGTGCCATTGTTGAGCTTTGCTCGGTGGTTCACGTACATCATGCATCACTGTCTCTCCACCTGGAAGGCACTCTCATTATCCCATTTAAAGAAATTTACAAGTCCCCATTATGCCCCAGAAACTCTCATTATCTCATTTTATGGGTGAGGGAACTGAGGTACAGAGAGGCCAGGTGCTTGCCAGGATGGCACTAGGCAGGGATAAAGCCGGCCTTTTAGTACATTTTAAAACTTGTTGAAATGACTATTCTGCAGGCCGTACAAATCAGTGACGCCCACTCAAGGTAGAAAGCCTGAAGTGGTCTCTGGTCCATGGAGCAAAGTGAGAGGTTGTCAAGGAGCCACCCTCGTGGCTCCCAAGAGTTTGCAGCTCAGAGACGCCACAAAGAAAGGAAGCCACCCCATTCACTCCCTGGAACCTACGTGGCCCGGGTGTGGGAATGAGCTGGAAGGGGCACCAGCCACCGTGCCAAGTACTTTGCAGGAGAGAGTGAAACGTCAGGACAGTCCAGAGGAGGGCGTCTTCCTCTCTACCTTACACACTCGGAGCATCTTGCCTGAGGTCTGCAGCTCACATGCAGTGGGACCGAGATTGGATCCAGGAAGGCTTGTTCCAGAACCTGTGGCCTTCACCACTGTGCTGCAGTTAGATACAGAGGAAGGAAGCACGGACCAGCTCCCCTCATGAATGGTAATGCAGAGACCCCCTAATGAAATCTTAGCAAGTAGGACCAGGCGCAGTGGCTCATGCCTGCAATCCCAGCACTTTGGGAGACCGAGGTGGGCAGATCACGAGGCCAAGAGATCGAGGCCAGCCTGACCAACATGGTAAAAGCCCATCTCTACTAAAAATACAAAAATTAGCCAGGTGTGGTGGTACGTGCCTGTAATCCCAGCTACTCAAGAGGCTGAGGCAGGAAAATCACTCGAACCTGGGAGGTGGAAGTTCAGTGAGCCGAGATCATGCCACTGCACTCCAGCCTGGGCCACAGAGGGAGACTCCATCTCAAAAAAAATTTTTTTTAATTTAAAAAGTAAAAAATCTTAGCAAGTAGAATCTAGCACTGTAGGAAAAGAATCGTCACTGACAGTGGCCACACCAGCAGTGAGAGGCTGGCTTTGTGTCAGTAAATCCAGTCATACACTAAACCGTACTACTGGGTCAGAGAAGAGCCTAGATCATGAGTTTCACAGATCCTAAGGAGATGTTTCACATTTATTTATTTTTTTCTTTTTTTCTCAGCTTGTAGTTAGGCTACATTCTAAGACGTTTCACATTTAACATCCATTCCTGGTCACAACTCTTGGTCAAGGGCCTTAGTAATAGGGCTCTTTCCTTAACAAGATAAATGGCATCATATATTAATAGCTAGCTATTGCTTCAAGGTAAAAGTGTGGGAGGCAGCTCCATTAAAACGAGAAAGATGAGGATGCCTCCAGCAGCTGACAGGGTAATTTCGCAGGAGGAACATTTATGTCTGCTCAGGAGATGGAACAGCAGAAAGGCTTTTAGGATGAAGAGGTGCGCTCAGTTAGCAGGCTTGGCACAGAGTCGCACACAGACCAGCAGCTTTCTTGCATAAGGACAATGTCCAAGTGGGAAATATAATAAGAGAATGTAATAAAAACTAGAATCTGGGGTCCCCACCCCCCAGGCATATGTGTATAACACAGACTGGACTCTGGGAAGAAGGCTGGGGACCACCGCCCCCCCCCCCCGACTCCTCCCCAGGGAGAGGGAGAAAAAGCCATGATTTTGGATTTTAAAAAACTTCAGCACCATAGAGGGGGGGATGTTTCCAGTTCACACTTTTTTTTTTGAGACTGGAGTGCAGTGGCATGATCTCAGCTCACTGAAACCTCCACCTCCCGGGTTCAAGTGATTCTCCTGCCTCAGCCTACTGAGTAGCTGGAACTACAGGTGCCTGCCACCACGCCCGGCTAATTTTTTGTATTTTTATTTTTTATTTATTTTTATTGCATTTTAGGCTTTGGGGTACATGTGAAGAACATGCAAGATTGTTGCATAGGTACACACATGGCAGTGTGATTTGCTCCCTTCCTCCCCATCACCTATATCTGGCATTTCTCCCCATGCTGTCTCTCCCCAACTCCCCACCCCCCGCTGTCCCTCCCCTAGTTCCCCCAAACAGACCCCAGTGTGTGATGTTCCCCTCCCTGTGTCCGTGTGTTCTCATTGTTCAACAGCCACCTATGAGTGAGAACATGCAGTGTTTGATTTTCTGTTCTTGTGTGAGTTTGCTGAGAATGATGGTTTCCAGGTTCATCCATGTCCCTGCAAAGGACACAAACTCATCATTTTTTATGGCTGCATAATATTCCATGGTGTATATGTGCCACATTTTCCCTGTCCAGTCTATCATTGATGGGCATTTGGGTTGGTTCCAGGTCTTTGCTATTGTAAACAGTGCTGCCATGAACATTCGTGTGCATGTGTCCTTGTAGTAGAATGATTTATAATCCTTTGGATATATACCCAGTAATGGGATTGCTGGGTCAAATGAAATTTCTATTTCTAAGTCCTTGAGGAATCGCCACACTGTCTTCCACAATGATTGAACTAATTTACACTCCCACCAACAGTGTAAAAGTGTTCCTATTTCTCTACATCCTCTCCAGCATCTGTTGCCTCCAGATTTTTTAATGATTGCCATTCTAACTGGCGT